>PVKA01019527.1:0-22319 GCA_004027165.1 Ctenomys sociabilis | reverse complement strand
TTTTCTTTTTTTTAAAGGTGGAGTTTCACCATTTGTATTTGGGGCTGGCCTTGAACTCATGGCAGTTTTCCTGTGTTACCACGCCTGGCTCCCTCTAAAATTCCCTGCACCCTCAAATTCCAAAACAGCAGTGTGCCAGGATGAAGCAGGGCTTCCCAGAGTACACTGACATCCTGATGTGGGGAGACTTGGAAGAGTGATGAGTGGAAGGGCCCAAACGCTCCCGCGGACGCGGAGGCGGAGGTGCCTATGGCAGGAGGCTGCCTTGCTCTGGCAACCAGGAGGCTGCTGAACGCCTCGCGCTGCTCCCCGGAGCCTCATTGCGTTCATTTTTCCCAGCAGCCCAATCAGGGAGCTGTCATAATATTTTAACCTTTAAGACAATTACAGGAATAGTTCTCGCTTCTTGTTAAAAAGTAAATAAAAGGCAGAACCCAAGGCGAAGACAACACAGAACGGAAGGGAGAGGTGCCTGGTGCGTGACCGGGGGTACAGCCTGGGACTCCGTTGTGCAGGGCCCCTGGGCACCCTGAGTTCGGGATTCTATGTAGCATGGAACAGGAGGATCTTCTTCAGAGGGCCAGTGCTCCCCTGAAGGGTGGGGGCCATGTGCAGTCTTAGGGTACCCGCCTTGTCTACTCATGTAGGAGGGACCCTTGTGGTCTGAGGGCAGGTCCCCAGAGAGGACTGGCAGATTCACCCTTGGCTAGTGAAGGCAGCCCTGTCAGATCAGCCTGTAGGAGTGAGTGTGGATCTCGAAAGTGTGGGGGCCACTGTGGATGTTGAAAGAGGCACTTCCCTCTAGGTGCAAGTTGGCCTTTCCCTGCATACCCTGAAAACCTCTTTTCTGAAGCCACAGAGCCGAGGGGCTGCGGGGCATCTGACCTTATCCATTGCCGGGAGCCTGAGATGGGCAGAGCCCTTTCTGCCAAGGGGGTAGTGAAAGCCCACTGCACCTGGCACAACCCGCTGCATGGATCTCGACTCAGATCCCCTCCCAGGTCTCCTTTCCAGCACCTCAGCCCAGATCCAGCCTCAGGCCCAGGGTTCTGCTAGTTGTTGGGGTGCTCCCAAGGAGAACAGGGCAGGTCAGACACGGTATAGCTGGTTCAGGACCCTGAGGTTGGATGGAGCAGGTAGGGGGGAGGGAGTGCCATGGGGGCTTTCTTGGGAAGGAGAGGTGGGGCGCAAGTCCTTAGCAGCAGAGCCACCTACTTTGCACCCACCCAACCAGTCTCTTCTGCCACCTGAGTCAGGGGCTGCCACTGTCCTGTGTCACCTCTGCCACCCAGGAGCATAGGAGATGGGGAGACAGGATCAGCTGCACCTCGGTCCCGCAGAAAGATGGCTCTTCTGGTCAGAGCCTCAGAGGGTGCACTCCATCTAGGCCCACAGACTGAAGCTGGGAGCATGGAGTAGCGCTGCCCAGCACCCAACAGTTCTGCAGTTTGAGCTGACAGCTGACTGACACAATTCACCCACGTCTGTACCGCAGCAAGCCCGGCAAGAGATGAATCTTAATGACACAAAGCCCACCGCGCTTCTCACTGACTCACGTACAACCTTCCCTTCCCTCAGCAGAGTTTCTGAGTTGGGTTGTACAGGGCTCTGATATGTTCTGTCAGCTCTCTCCGTGTTTAATATATTTTGATGTCATTGTACATGGCATTTTTATTTCAACTTTTGATTATCATTGCTGGTATGAAGGAATAAAATACTATCAGCTGTTTTAGTATTGATTGGGCTTTGGGCAGCCTTGCTAAAGCCACTCCGCACTTCTCACAGCCCTGTAGCACTGGACAATGGGGCCTCCGGACGCGGACGGCAAAGGTGCAGAGCTGTCTGACGGAGTCCCATCCCATAGCACCACTAACACTATCCCTGAGTGGCTGGCCCTTCTCACTGCTGATGATGGCAATTTCTCGTACCTGTATTTCTTTTTTTAATTCTTAGGCAGAACCAGTAATTGAACTCAGACCCTTGCTCTTGCCAGGCAAACACTTATTCTACTGAGCCATCTCCCCCCCCACCCCAATTTATCTTTATTTCTGATCTTTCAAAAGATTGGCTTTGGTTTTCTTGATGCTTTCTATCGCTTTTAATTGGTTGTTTGCTGGTTCCTGATTTGTTTTGAATTATTTCTTCTGCTGAATTTCAGTTTAATTAGATTATTAAACTAATAAACACCAGAGTTGTTTCCTCTTTTGTACTTTGTTTTCTTTTTTTTTCTACTTTTTTTTGGTGAAACTGGGGACTGAACTCAGGCCCTTGTACTTTCGAAGCAAGCACTTAGTCTACTGAGCTATCTCCCAGGCCTGTTTTGTTTGTTTGTTTGTTTGTTTGTTGTTATTGTTGTTGAAACAGGTTCTTTCTAGGTAGCTCAGGCCTAAGAATGGTAAGCACGGGGCTGACCCTGCGGCTCATCTCCAGCAGAATCCAGTCTGCCTCCAGGGTCTGCACAGTGCATCAAGATCGTGCCTCTGGTTTTCCCCTGTCCTGGCAGGCCCTCTGCCCCCTCTGTCTTGATGTGCAGATTACCAGGTGCAGAACCTTGAGCAACATAGCGCAGTGCTACTGCATTAGGGCCCACTATAATGACATGAATGTCACAGGCTCAACGTAGCCCTTGGTCACCTCTTCCCTGAGCCTAAAAGGGGGGCACACAAGGAGGTGAGCTCACTAGAGAGCATGTGCAGTAAGTGCGAGACCCAAGTCTCGTGCTTCCTTTGTTGTCCGGTATTTATTTTGTTCTTGATAGAGAGAAACGGTGGAGCGTAGAAGCCTGCGTGCCTGGCGTGCTCGCTGAGCGGCATGGCCTCCCGGTGCGTCCGTCTCCTACAAATGGATCTTTCCTGAGAGCGGGACAGTCCTCCCCCGGGTCTGATCCCCTCGGGCGTGCTGTCCATTCTTCCCTGGAAGGGCACAGCGGGCGCTTCGAGGGTGCGGGCATCAGGGACCGTGTCGCGGGCTGCAGTGCGGTCACCCGCACGCTCTTAGGAAGACACCGGGAAGGGGCAGGCTGGGTGGAGTGGGCTGCGTCGTTGCAGCTCTGGAGTCGCGTCCGTGCTGTCTCCACAGCGCTGCGGGGCGCAGCCCCCTGAAGGCTAGAAGTTTCCCCCCCGGCCTCACTAGTATTTCTTATTATTTGATTTCTTCTCTTCTTTTTTGGGGGGGATACCTGCGATCAAACTCAGAACCTGTCACTTCCCAGGAAGTCACTGTGTCCCAGGTACGCTTTTGATTTTTCTTTCTTGCTTTTTTTTTTTTTTTTCAGAACCGGCGATTGAACTCAGGCCTTGTACTTGCCAGGCAGGCACTTAATGCCACTGAGCCATCTCCCTGACTCAAATATTTTTATTCTTTTTTTTTCTTTCTTTCTTTTTAAATTTCTTATAACTTTCTTTTTGTTGTTGTTTTGTTCTGCTTTTTTAACCAGTTTTGCAGGTTCAGATCTAATAATCCAAACAACTAATTTGAAGATATCATGTAGTACAGCATCCTTGTGTTTTGTTGCTGTTGGTAGAACCAGGGATTGAACTCAGGCCAGGGAAGCAATTATCCCACTGAGCCATCTCCCTGGCCCCAGCAACCATTGTTGAATTCTTTAGAAACTGCATTTCTCTGATTGCCGGAAATGTTGAACATTTCTTCATGCATTTCTTAGACTTTTACATTCTTCTTCTGAAAAGTAGCTATTGATTTCATTTTTAAATATATGTTTATTTGAAACAGGATTTCACTATGCTGTTCAGGCTGGCTTTGAGCTCACTTTGTTGGCCAGACTGGTCTTGAACTCACAATGATCTTCCTGCCTCAGCCTCTCAAGTGCTAGGATTACTAGTATGTGCCACTATGTCCAGCTTTTAATTCATTTCCATAGCCCATTTTTGGATTACAGCTTTTATTTGGGGACTCTTTTTTTTTTTTTTTTAATGAAACAGAGTCTTGCTGTGTCATTCAAACTGGCCTTGAACTCAACAGGGAGCCTAGGCTGTCCTCAAATTCAGGGATCCTCCTCCTGCCTCAGCCTGCTAAATGCCGGTGCACATGAGCACTTCTTTTCTGGGAGTAGGGAGGGAGGGGTCAGGGTTTCTCTGTGCAGATCAACCTGGCCTGGAACTCACTTTTGAGCCCAGCCTGGTCTCAAAATTAAGCGAATCCTCCTGCCTTGGCCTCCTGCCTCCCAGGACTGCGGGTGTGAGGCAACATATTCCTCTTAATTCTTGTGTCCTCATACGTGTTTGCAGCCCCTAGGGCTTGTGGCCCTCCTGGCAGTGTGACGTGCACTCAAAGGGCAACTGAGGTCTCTGCACCTCTCCCTCTCTTCTCTGTGGTGCCTTAATTCCCTTCCCACTGCAAAAGTTCTATGCCTCTGTTTTTCTGCTCTATCTTGTTTAGATATATAGTTAATGCCATAACCTTACAAATATTTTAAATTGTTTATTTATTTATTTGGTACAAGGTCTCCCTATGAAGCTGGACTTCCAGTGATTCTCCTGTCTCAGCCTCCTCCATGCAAGTTTTACAGGTACATGCCACTATTTTTTTTTTCAGAACCAGGGATTGAACTCAGACCTTTGCGCTTGCTAGAGAAGCACTTATTCTACTGAGCCATCTCCCCCACCCACCACCATCTTTTTTATTTTTATTTTTACTTTTTTGCAGATTTTTTATTTTATTTTATTCTATTTATTTATTTTTTGGCTGGACCAGGGATTGAACTCTCGCCCTTTCATTTGCCAGGGAAGCACTTATTCTACTGAGCTATCTCCCCAGCCTCTTTTGTTTTTTAAATATTGGAAAACACACTTTTTAACTTAATATGAAAAGTTAATTATCATCTTAGAAAATACTTAATTTTTCATACTAATAGATCGAGATTAAAGATAAATTTTTAAACATTATCCAGAAAAACAAGGAGCACTGCGGCCCCTTTTTCTGACGCTGCTGCGCGCAGAAGGCCGCACGCTGCCTGTTCATGGGGCAGATCGCGCGCTCCTGCTCAGGCGGGCGGGCTCACGGCAACTTCTTGTGCTGTTTTGCCCACAGCACTGCTCCGCGCTGGTGTGTCCTGAGGCTGTCTCCTGCCCACATTCATGGCAGCATCTGCTGTTACTGAGCAATGGTCTGGGCCTGGCTCTTTCTTTCTTCATGGTCTTTCTCCAAGTCCTTCAATTTTTTTTCTGATGCCCACAGCCTCTTCCTGCACACTCCCACTATGATGTAGAAGGGTCCCCACATCCCCCCTCTGCAGCCTCACCAGCATTTCTTACTAATTGATTTCTTCGGCGTGAGGTAAGCGGTATGGAACTCAGGACCTTGTGGCGGCCACACGGCCAGGCGCAATATCACTGTGCTATATCAACAGCCATGTTTCTTTTTTCTTTTTTCTTTTTTTTTTTTTTGGCAGAACCAGGGGTTGAACTCAGCACCTTGTGCTTGCCATGCAAGCCCTTATTCTACTGAGCCACCTCCCCACCCCTAACAGCTGTGTTTTGATTTGATAATGGTCATTTTTTTAGAGTCAAATGGAATCTCAGCATTGTTCCATTTTTGCATTTCTCTGTTGGCCAGAGATGTTGAACCCTTCTCCATATGTTTTTTTTCAAAGAGAATAAAAATTAGTAAAGAAACATTAGAGGCCCGCCAGAGCCTTCCCCACCTGGCCGCCGCCTGGCCGCTCGCTCCTCCTCTTCCTCCTCCTCCTCAGGGCTGCAGTCTGGACGCCCCGCTCCACTCATGGGAGGAAAACTGAGGCCTAACTTGCTAGACTCCTCCTTGTCTGGAGTCATATGATAATTCAAAGACGGCGGAGCTCTTTATGGAATGTGAAGAAGAAGAACTGGAGCCATGGCAGAAGAAAGGGAAAGAGGTTGATGAGCATGATGACGACGAGCTCATCCTCGTCGGGGAGATAGCAAGCTCAAAGCCCGCAATTTCAAATATTTTGAATAGAGTTAACCCTGGCTTGTATTCAAGGGGAATAAAGAACGGTGCACGCAGTCGAGGTATTACGGCTGCTTTCAAGCCTACAAGTCAACACTACATGAACTCACCATTAAATCCAGTGTCTGCCTCGCCAATAAATTTTCTTCCTGAATCTAGATCTTCAAATAGCTCTGTTATTGCCAGCCTTTCTCTAAACCTGTGTTTTTGAATCTGTAGTCAGCTTAGAGTGTATAGGCTATTATTTATCAATATGGACAATGCCTAGTTAAAATTTCAAATTATCTCATTTATTGGAATTGTAATCAGCATCAGATAATGTCAACAGTTTTGTGATAGCTCAGCTAGTATCCAAAGAAATACTTGAGGTATGTGCACTCAAGAGGATCACAAGTTTAAGCCCAAGTTAGTGAGATCTTGTCTCAAAAAATTAAGAAAGAACTAGGAATGTAGCACGGTGTAAAGGAACTAAGTTCAGTTCCTAGTACTTCCCCCCAAACCCCAAAAAAAGCAAAGTAAAAGCTGTAGGACTTAAGAACCCAACCTGTGGGGCTAGTGAGATAGCTCAGCAACACAACTCCTACCTGGCAAGTATGAGGTCCTGAGTTCAATTCCTGAAACCCAAAACAAAACAAACAAAAAAGTACCCAAAATATTGATAAAATTGAATAGATACTATACTGAAAACTATGCTGTCAAAACATAAATTAAAAGGCCAGGAATACAGCTCAGTGGCACAGTGCCTGCCTGACAAACACAAGGCCTTGAGTTTGATTCTTGGTACCAAATTGAAAAAAAAAAAAAGTATTATCAGTGACTGTTACATAATAGTAAAATATATAAAATTGCTAACTCAGCTGAGTGTTTTTCGATTTTATTTATTTATTTATTTTTGCAGATCCGGGGATTGAACTCAGGCGCTTGCGCTTGCCAGAGAAGCGCTTATTCCACTGAGCCATCTTCCCGGCCCTATTTATTTATTTTTGGATACAGGGACTTAATATATAGTTTAGCCTGTCCTTGGACTCACTAAGAAGCCAAGGCTGGCCTTGAACTTGACCTTCCCAGTGCTGGTATTACAGCTGTGCACTGCACACCTGGGTCTGGCTGGGTATACTTAATTGGGAAAATTATTGAGAGGTAGTCATGACTTTTTATTTTGGAAATATGTCTTCATAGCCTAGCTTAAAAAACAGTAATGAAGCCAGGCATGGTGGCGCATGCCTGTAATCCCAGCACTGGGGAGGCTGAGGCAGGAGGATTGTTGTGAGTTCGAGACCAGCCTGAGCTACAAAGTGAGCTTAAGGCCAGCTTGAATTGCATAGTGAGACCCTGTCTCAAAAAAAAAAAAAAAAAAGACAAAAAAAAAAATAGTAATGAAAAGTATGAGATAATGGCAATAATTATCATTTATTGTGTTAAATGCTATATATAAATAATCCCATTTAATTTTCAAACAACCCTATGAAGTAGATACTATTATTTCCATTTTATAATTGAAGAAAGTTATAGAGATTAAATGATTTTCTTAAGATAGCTTGCAGATGTTGGATCTGGGATTTCAAACTAAACTAAACCAGAGTTTAGATGAATATAAAGGTGTACTTTCAGATGTTGTGTATGAATGTATGTGTTTTAAAGATAAAGCTTTCCTCGGTGAAGAATTTCTCAAGGGGTGGGCTACACCCCTGGGGCTCCCAGACTTGTGGGGTTTGGTGATCAGTGCTATTACCATTACAAGCAGTCTGCTTTTCCCTGTGTGGACATTCGCATTGCTGATACAGAGCAATGGGGAGGGAGCTGCTGGGGCCTTGCTGTGAATCAGATGGTGGCACCAATGACAGCATTTATTAGTCATCTGCTGGGTGCTTATAGTTGGAAATGTTCCGACTACGCTCACTTCCATGGAGTTTTAAAATATATTAAACATCAATTCATGCTGCTGATGTCGTTAACTCTACTGTTGAGCAAGTCTTCAATATTTTGTGTGATGAAGTGGGTAGTATGTATAAGACCCTTCTGTCATAACTGTGATGAATTTTTGGAAGAAAAGCACTTGTATGATTCAATTTGTGAGCTAAACTACCTGCTTGTAAAAAAACAAAACAACAAGAACAACAACCCACACCAATTTTACTTGATTGACAAACCATGATTTGTCATTTATTTCTTTATGTCAGCACTGCCACAAACACACGGGACTCTAAACATGCACGCTTAGTGCCTCACAACCTCACATTTTCTGTGTTCAGGCATCATCATGCTTGGCTTGATTTTCTCCTTTAAGATATCACAGGCTCCATACAAGAGGTGGTCTCTTAAGTTATGCTCTCTTGGATCTGCCTTGGACTTTTCTTCCTGCAGTTCCCTGGCCCGGCCCGTGTTGATGGTCAGTGCTCCTGTTAGTGCCTGCTATGGTGACATGGATGTCACCTGGCTGCCCCACACACAGTGTAAGGTGTAGATCAACAGCCCTTGAGTGGGCTGGAGTGGGAAGGGGTGAGCCCACTGAGAGCACTAGGAGTAGGTGCAAGACCCAGGGCTTTTCTTTCCTCTGTTGTCCGGTGTTTGTTTTGCTCTTTGTACCCTGCTGTACAGGAGAAACCATGGAACATGGAAGCTCATGAATCTGTTTCATTTCCCTCAGCATTACGGCCTCGAGGTACATCCATTTCCTACAAATTGATCCTTTTTGAGAGCAGAATAGTACTCTACTGGGTCTTATCATCCCATTTTCATTTTTTTTTTAAAGAATAGTGGCCGGGGGAGATGGCTTAGTAGAATAAGCACTACCCTGGCAAGTGCAAGCGCCTGAGTTCAATCCCCAGTTCTGACAAAAAACAGAGAGAGAGAGAGAGAGAATACAAAAAAGAGAATACAAAACAGTGATTACTGAATAAAATTAGAAGTGGTACCAAGTTTCACTAAACAAAATAACACAAATTTGACAGTGTTTGTGGCATTGCATAGTGCTGTCTTCAATTTAGTTGTTTAGATTACCAGACTTACGCGTGCAAAATTGGAAAAAGGAAAAGAAAGGTATAAGAAATTAAGAAGACAGAGGAAAAAATAATAAAAGTAATTAAACATTAAATTCTCCTTTCCAGGGCTGGGGAGATAGCTCAATAGAATAAGAGCTTGCCTGGCAAGCACAAGGTCTTGAGTTCAATCCCCAGTTCTGAAAAAATTAATGAATAAATAAATAAATAAATTCTCCTTCCACAGAGCTGCAGAAATCTACATTACTATTATCCAAGCTGTCCTGCAAACATATGTAGGTATATCTCGCCCCCCACCCTCCGGTCCTTTTCCTCCTTCAGTAATTCCTTCCCTTTGAACACAGCCACTCCATTCTCACAGCATCCATTGTACTATTTCAGGTTCTTACACTAGCAAGACAATGCGATGTTTGCACATGCCAGTCTGATTTGTCTCACTTAATTTTTTATTTTATGACGTATTTGCTTCAGGGTCCCATAGCACAGCTCAACTCGTAGTGATCCTCCTACTTTCAGTCTCCCCAATGCTGGGATTACAGGCGCACACTACCACACCTGCACTCTTATTTCACTTTCACTTTATTTATTTATTTATTTGGCAGAACGGGGGATTGAACTCAGGGCCTTATGCTTACCAGGGAAGCGCTTACTCCACTGAGACATCTCCCCAGCCCTTTATTTCACTTTAGAGTGTGCTCTCCAGTTGCATTCATTTACTAATAGAAACCTACTTTCCTTTTCTATTGCTGAATAGTACTCCATTGTGTAAAAATACCACAATGGAATATGGTATTTTTTTTTATCCATTTCTTTATCCATTCATTATTTGATGGGCATTTGGGTTGTTTCCAAGATTTGGCTGTGACAACTCGCACTGCTCTCAACCTGGGGCCCACGGATGCTGTGGGGTGATGTCCTCGATAATCCCCACATTCCTGATATCCATTCACCCTGAGCTGGACATGGCGGCTGCTTCCAGATGCAGCTACTAGGGGTCACACTGCTGTAAATGGGGGTGCGTATGCGCAGCTGTAGCACAGTAACTCGGACACTTTCAGGAAGACACCTGGAAGGGAGACACCTGGGTGGAGTGACTTGGCAGCTCTAGGTGGCAGGCCATTGTCACGTCCATGTCCATGGAGGCTGTGGTGGTGTCCATCAGCAGCTGCAATGCAGAAACTTCTCCCCTTTTGGATGCCTGTGGCCTCCACAGCATTTTGTATTTATTGATTTCTTCCTTGGGCGTGAGTAAGTGGAATAGAATTAAGGAGCTTGTGCCTGCCACTCAGGGGCTGTGTGGAGCAGCTTATCCCTGGCCCTTTTCTGGCTTCTTGCTAATGGCCATTTCTTCTGGACGTTAGTGAAATCTCAGAACTGTTTAATTAACATTTCTGTAATGGCCAGGTATAGGGAATATTTCTTCACGTTTTTGTTTATTTATTTATTTATTGCAATACTGGAGATTGAACTCAGGACCTTGCACTTGCCAGGCAAGCGCTTATTCCATTGAGCCATCTCCCCAGCCCTCTTCATGGTTTTTTAATAGTATCAAAAATAATGTAAAGAAACATTAGAGGGGCCAGGGTTCCCCGAGTCAATCCCCGGTTCCACCAAAAACACGAAAAAAAAGAAAAGAAACATTAGAAATGATGCAGAGTTTCACTAAGTAAGGTGATAAGAATTCCACAGTACTTGCTATAATACATACTCCAATTAGTTGTTCAGATTGCTAGATATGAGCATGTGAAATGGGTCAGAAACAAAACATCAAAGAGAAGAACAGCAATTTTAAGCAATAACTTCTCCATTCAGTAGACCAGTAGACATTAGCAGGGCAATTAAAGTCCCTCGTGTACCTCATCTTGTGGGAGGTGCCTGTGCAGCCCTGTGGCCCATTGTTTTATTATGTCTTTTTTTTTTTTTTTTTATTTCGGGGATCCTAGTTTTTTGCGCTTTATCTTTTTTCTGTTTTTGGAATCAGGGCCTTCCTGTGAAGGTCTGCGTGGCCTGGAGCCCCCTCGTGCTCCTGCCTCGGCCTGCTGAAAGCCAGGATCACAGGCCAGCACTCCCACTTTTCTCTTTTGCCTTTGCTTTACTTTGCTTTTTTTTTTTTTTTTCCCAGTCCATCTTGAGGGTAGGGCTGGTGTGTGGAATGTGGTAAACCACGGTCCCCTGGGCCTGCCTAAACAGGCACTTTAGACCACTGAGTTGTCTTGCCAGCTTCCTTGTTTGCTTTTTTTCAGAGACAGGCTTTCTCTGTGCAATTCAGGCTGGCTTTGAACTCACTTCTTAGGTCAGCCTGTTTTCAAGCTCCTAGGATCCTCTTGCCTCTGCCTCCCAAGGGCCAGGATTACAGTCTTGATTCACCCATCTCTTGGGTTTTTTTTTTTTTTTTTAAGTTTTAGTCTTTCTGATTATATAGTTTCAGTCCCCAAGTGTCACAGCACCTATGGTGCTGAAGTGCTCATTCATTGCACATCTCAGATATGTTCATCGCTGTCTCCCTCCCTTGCTCCTCCCTGTGTGACCTGGTCCTCTCTCTTTCCAAAGCTCTATGTCTCTGTTTCCTGTTACATGCTTTTTGCCCTCTGTTTGGTTTAGATATAAAGTTGATTCTGCTTTTTTATTTTTTAATATTAAAAAACAGGGAGGGACTGGGGAGATAACTCAGTGGAATAAGTGCTTCCCTGGTAAGCACAAGGGGTTGAGTTCAATTCCTGGTTCTGCAAAAAAAAATAAATAAATAAATAAAATAATAAATAAATAATAAATAAAAAACAGGGACCGAGGAGATAGCTCAATAGAATAAGCGTTTGCCTGGCAAATGAAAGGGACAGAGTTCAATCCCTGGTTGTGAAAAAAAATTAAAAATCAAAGATTTTTAATTTAATTTTATATGAAATACTCATTTTCATCTTGTAAAAAGGTTAACTTTTCATCTTTTTTTTTTTTTTTTTTTCGGAACCAGGGCTTGAACTCAGGAACTTTTCATCTTGAGCCAAATCCAGTCCACATCGAGGAGCTGAACTCCAGCTCTGCTCCGCTGCGCCTCAAGGCCCATGCCTTTGACTTCCTTCCTGCAGGGCCAGGATTTCTGCCCCATTGTCATGTTCTGATTTCCAGAATCGGGACCATAAGCCCCACTGGGGCTCCTGTGTCGGTGCCCACTGCAGTAACATGAACATCACCTGCCCCGGTCATAGCGTAAAGCAGAGACCAAGAGCCCCTGGCCACCTCTTCTGCTCTGCGGGTCAGAGTGGGAGAAGGTGCGAGCCCGCCAGAGAGCATGCGCAGTGCTTCCTTTGTTGTCCGGTATTTATTTTGTTCTTGATAGAGAGAAACGGTGGAGCGTAGAAGCCTGCGTGTCTGGCGTGCTCGCTGAGCGGCATGGCCTCCCGGTGCGTCCATCTCCTACAAATGGATCTTTCCTGAGAGCGGGACAGTCCTCCCCCGGGTCTGATCCCCTCGGGCGTGCTGTCCATTCTTCCCTGGAAGGGCACAGCGGGCGCTTCGAGGGTGCGGGCATCAGGGACCGTGTCGCGGGCTGCAGTGCGGTCACCCGCACGCTCTTAGGAAGACACCGGGAAGGGGCAGGCTGGGTGGAGTGGGCTGCGTCGTTGCAGCTCTGGAGTCGCGTCCGTGCTGTCTCCGCAGCGCTGCGGGGCGCAGCCCCCCGAAGTCTAGAAGGTCACCATCCTGCCTCCGCAGCCTCCCCAGCATTTGTTGCTAATTGAATTCTGTCCGCTTGGGCAGGAGTTGCTGGTAGTGAAGTAAGGACTTTGCCCTTGACGGGCGCACACTCTGCTGCGTGACACCTCTGGGCCTGTTTTTATTCCTTCTTAAGGGCCACTCTTTCTGGACTGAAACAGCATCTCAGCGTTGTTTTAATTTGCATTTCTCTAATGGTCAGAAAAGCTGAACATTCCTTCCTTTGTTAAATAAGAGAATAAAAATTAATAAAAAGAAACAGAAATAATGCAGAATTTCATTAAACAAGATGATAAGAATTCAACAATACATGTTATATTGCATATTGTTGCCTGCAAGTGAATCGTCCAGATTACCATACATAAACATGTGAAATCAGTGAAAAACACAAAATTAAAAAGAAGAAAAAGACTTTTAAGCACTCATTGTTCCTTTCAGTAGACCAGTAGAAATAAACAGTACAATTACCATCCCTTGTGTACATATTGGCCATCTACCTTCTTCATTTTTTGTTTTTCGGTACCAGATATTGAACTCAGACCCTTGAGTTTGCCAGGGAAGCACTTGTGTTACTGAGCCACCTCCCCAGCCCCCATGGGGGAAGTTTCCGTATATTTCAGTTGTCTTTTTTGATCATGTATTTTCTTTGACCAGTAGAAATAAGCAGTACAGGGACCACAGAGATAGCTCAGTGCAATAAGCACTTGCCTGGCAAGCGCAAGGCTCTGAGTTCAATCCCCAGTTCCACCAGAAAGAAAGAAAGAAAGAAAGAAAGAAAGAAAGAAAGAAAGAAAGAAAGAAAGAAAGAAAGAAAGAAAGGAAGGAAGGAAGGAAGGAAGGAAGGAAGGAAGGAAGGAAGGAAGGAAGGAAGGAAGGAAGGAAGAAAGAAAGAAAGAGAAAGAAAGGGAGAGAGAGAAAGAGAGAGAGAAGGAGGGAGGGAAGGAAGGAAGACAATTAGTGCTCCCTGTGCATTTGTTGGCCATCTACCTTCTTCTTGGGGGAAGCTTCTATATATTTCAGTTGTTCATTTTATGATTATGTGTTTCATTTGGGGGCTCTTTTATTTTGTGAGGGTTTTTTTTTGTTGTTGTTCTTGTCATTGTTTTGAAACAGGTTTTTCTTTTTTTAAGATTTATTTATTTTGGTACAGGGTCTTGCTATGCAGCCAGGACTCATAGCAATCTTCCTGACTCAGACTCCCCAGCCCCAGGATCACAGGCATGTGTGGACATGCCCCGTGTCAGCGGCCAGGAGCGGGTGGGCCAGTACAGTGTACAGTACTGGGTATTGGAACTAGGTCCTTGCACTTGGCCAGGAAGGCACTAGACCACTGAGGTATCTCCCCAGCCAAAATAGGGTTGCACGCTGGCCTGGAACTCCTAAGAACCCTCCTGTCGTGGGCTCCTGTGTGCTGGGACTGCACGTGTGAGCCACCCTTATTTGCTTTCATTTTCATCCTTTATGAGCCCACGCTTGCAGGCCCCATGCAGCCCGGCCTGTGGTGGTGTAGTACACGCCCACGGCGCAGCTCAGTTTCTCTGCACTTCCGCCCCTCCCTGTCCACCCTGGATGTCTTGAGTCTCTCCCTTGCCAGAGCTCTATGTCTCTATTTCCCTGTCTTTTTTTCTTTATTCTATGTAGGAATTAGGTTGATTTCCTCTTTTAATTTTCTAAAAATTGGAAAACAAAGATTTTAAGGGGCCGGGGAGATGGCTCAGTAGAATAAGCACTTCCCTGGCAAGCACAAGAGCCTGAGTTCAATCCCCGGTTCCACCAAAAAAAGAAAAAAAGGAAGAAAGAAAAAGATTTTTAACTTAATATGATAAATTTTCCTCTTGGAAGAAACCTAATTTTTCCAACTAATATGTCCAGGTTAAAGATACTTTTCTTGGTTCATTTATTATTATTATTATTTATTTATTTATTTTTATTCCACTGAGCCATCTACCTGGCCCCTAAAGATACCTTTTTTAAGCACTACTCAGAAAGATACTGAGCATTTAGCGTGCTTCTGGCGCTGGGCAATGAGGATGGTAGGAGTGTCCGTCAGCAGCTGCAGCCCCCACGTTCTCCTGGTGGGGCAGCTCACTGCAGCTTCTTTTCCTCCTTGGCTTCTGGAGATTTCTTGTGCTTCTGGCCCCGTGCCTCTCTCCTTCCACCCTTTCATGGCAAGGTCTACTATTGATGCAAGATGTCGTGTGTCTGGCTTCTCCTTTCTCTGGGTTGTCATTCTCTAAGTCTTTCTTCCTTTTCTTCGTGCAGTGCACAGCCTCTTCCAGCATTTTCGGTGTCAGTGGATCGTTCTCCGTCATTTCTGAGAACACTTCGGGGAAGACAAGCCTCAGGCTCTCTCTCTCGTTCTCTGTCACAGTCACGAACTCGCTCTCTGACTCTGTCCCTGTCTCGGTCTTGGCCTTTTCTCTCCCTGCATAGTTGTCCCTTCCTTGGTGGTGTCCACAAGACTGGGACAGGAAGGAGAAGAAGCGGGAAGGCTGCACGGCCACAGGGCAATGTGTGTGGGGAGAGCAAGCCGAGGACGCGAGCTTTCCAGCCGAAGCATAAGAGACCTCAGGTGGGCCAGGTAGAGCAGCAGAGCCCAGCAGGGAGCAGGGAGCGGGATCCCTGGTGGCAGCATCAGAGGGGCACCGCTGCCCTTCCACGGGCCTGCAAGGTGGGTGGGAGGAGCTCCTGGAGGGAGACCTGCGGGTGGGGTGCTGAAGCCGGCTACTGCAACCGCAGAGCCCTCAGGAAGGCGCTGCGCGCTGCTGTTTTCCTTTCCCAGCGTCTCTCTTCTCTGCTCATAGCTGTAGCTCGGTCCTGTCCCGTCACGGTCTCCCAGGGGCCTCTTCAGCCCCAGGGACTCAGCCTCCCTGGGCATCTTGCACCTCCCAGCCTACACCGGCTGCTCTGGAGGCAGAACTAGATCTGGGCCCGAGAGCAAGTGCCGCGCTGCTCGGAAGAGTCCGCAGCTGGCGCCAAGTCTGGCTGCGGGTCCGCAGGTGACCTCAGGAGAGGAGTCTGCCCTCCGGCTCCCCCGGTGCAGTTCCCACCAGGGCTTCTTGGCACCAGCAGTGCCTGGTGTAGCTGCGAGCCCCATTCGGGTCCCTGTCCCCCTGTGTTCCCACAGTAGGCTTCCAGGCGTTTTCCTTAAAGCCAGACCCCAGAGCGGTCAGCACCAGGATGACCACGGTTCATGCCGAGCCGGTCCTACCGCCTGCAGGAGCTGAACCCCGGTCCTGCTTCGCGCCCTGTGCCAAGGCCCGCGCCTGTGACTTTCTTCCGTAGTTTCATGACCTCTGCTCCCGTCTTGGTGCTCCAATCTCCAGGAGCCGGACTGTAAGTCCACAGGGCAGTGCCCTGCGTCGGTGCCCGCTGAAGTGACATGGACGTCTCCTGCCCTGGGCACAGTGTAAGGTGAGGACCAAAGCCCTTGAGCACCACTTCCCTGGGCCAGAGAGGGGCGTGTGAGCCCGCCAGAGAGCACTAGGAGCAAGTCTTGGGGTCTGGTATTCATTCTGCCCTGTATCCCTTGTCCTCCGGGAGAATCCACGGCATCTGCTGCATCTCCCTGAGCATCCTGGCCTCAAGGCGCATCCGTCTCCTACACGCTGATCTTTCCTGACAGTGAACTAATACTCCATGCGGTCCAATGCCCGCCTTTTCTTCTCTCTCTCTCTCTCTCTCTCTCTCTCTCTCTCTCTCTCTCTCTCTCTTTCTTTCTTTCTTTCTTTCTTTCTTTTTTGTTATCCTTTTGAGACAGGTTCTCACTGTGCAGTTCAGGCTGACCTTAAGCTCACTTTGTAGCTCAGGCTGCTCTTGAACTCCCAACAATCCTCCTGCCTCAGCCTCCCAAGTGCTGGGATTACAGGCCTACGCCACCACGCCCGGCTTCTCTTTTCTTTTCTTTTGTATTTTGTTGTTACAGGGTCTCACTACACTGCTGGGACTCGTAGCGATCCTTCTGTTTTTAGCCTGCCCAGCGCTGGGATTACAGGCATGCGCCACTGTGCCTGGACTCTGGCTGGCCCTGCATGTGATGCTAGCATTCAACCACGTTCCTTGTGCTTGCCTAAGCAGGCACTTTACCCTGCTGAGCTATTTCGCCTGCCCCACATGTTCTTTTTTTATGTTTTAAAGAAAGTATGAGGGGCTGGGGAGATGGCTTAGTAGAATAAGCACTTCCCTGGCAAGCTCAAAGAACTGAGTTCAATCCCTGGTTCTGAAAAAAAAAAGTATGAAATAGTGATAATAAAAAAATTAGAAATCAGACAGAATTTCTCTAAACAAAATTATCTTGACAGTATTGTTGTATTACATAGTGTTGTCTTCAACTTAGCTGTTTAGATTACTAAATATATATGTACAAAATTGGTAAGAGAAAACCAAAGTCATACACAATTAAGAAGAGAGAAAGACTCCTCTTCAGGCAACCGCCATGGCTGGACAAGAGGATCCTGTGCAGTGGGAGATCCACCAGGACTGGGCAAACTGGGAGTACACTGAGCTCCTCGCCAGCAGCCTCAAGAAAATCGTGGACTTTCTCGACTCCTTCAATGATATGTCCTGCTGTTCAAGACTCGCAGTCCTGAACAAGAAGCAGACAGCACTGGAGTGGAGGACAGAGTACCTTGAAGCGCAGTGACAAAAGGTAAGACTCTCACCCAGAGCTGCACCACCAGCTGCTGGGATGTGCTTTATAGAATGCAGGCTGCAAAAGCCGGGCGTGGTGGCGCATGCCTGTAATCCCAGCGCTCTGGAGGCTGAGGCAGGAGGATTGTTGTGAGTTCGAGACCAGCCTGAGCTGCAAAGTGAGCTTAAGGCCAGCCTGAACTGCATAGTGAGACCCTGTCTCAAAAAAGACAAAAAAAAAAAAAAAAAAAAAAAAGAATGCAGGCTGCATGGAGAGGGCCCAGCAGTCCAGCTCCTCCTCTTCGCCTTCAAGGGCAATGGGACTTTTTCTCGATTTTTCTTTTTCCAAAGGTCTAGCCTTTGTGCTCTGCCACGTACACCTGAGAGTGTGGTGTGGCATGGAGGGGGACATGTCCAGGGTCCTGACCCTCCAGGAAGGCGTGGGCTCACGCAGGGCGTCCTGGGTGTTCAGAGCCCAGGGCCTAACCTCCAGGAAGGCCCCTGTCCCACTCTCAGGCTTTCCAGGAGCTCCCATTACTCTGTCTTTGCCTGCTCCAGCCTCTGGGAGATGGAGTGTGGTGTTGGTGCCCCAGCCGTGCCGCTCAGACCCACTCAGTGGCTGCCAGAGAACGTTGCTGACCTTCCACTTTGTTTTGGAGAGTCCAGGCCGTCCTGCCTGGGCTTGCAGGGATATTTTAAGAGTTTTCTTTCTGTCGCTTGGTCTGTCTGTGCCACACATATTTCCCCAACAAATTCTTCAACTAAAAAAAAAAGAAGAGAAAAAGGAGAAAATATATAAATAAGTAATAATTTTGAAATTAAACATTAGGCCAAGGAGATAGCTCAGTAGCATAAGCGCTTGCCTGGCAAGTGCAAGGTCCTGAGTTCAATCCCTGGTACCGCAAAATAAAATAAAACAAAGCACTGACTGCTCCTTTCCATAGGCCAGCAGAAAGCCTCAGTACCGTTAACCAGGCTCCTACACACATACATAGCTACCTCCCTCAGTGCTTCCCTCCTTCCTTTTGAACAGATTCCTTCCCTTTTCATAGTATCTATTGTACCTTTCAGATTTTCACATTTTATTCACTGTTTCAGGTTCTTACACTAGTGAGACTGTGCAGTGTTTGCGCATTTGGTCTGATTTACTTGACTTTAGAGTGTGAACCTAGTTCAGGGTATTTACTGATAGAAGCTTCAAATTTATCTTTTCTTTTTTTTTTTTTTTTTTTTTTTTTTTTTTTTTTTTTTTTTTTTTTTTTTTTTTTTTTTTTTTTTGAGGTACAAGGGATTGAACTAGAACTCCTTTATTGAGATACTTGGAAGGGAGATGCCTGCTGGAGTGGACTTTGTAGATTGATTGATTTTTTTTGGCAGAACCAAGGATTGAACTCAGGCCCTTGCTTATTCTACTGAGCCATCTCCCTGGCCCAACTTTGTAGTTTTAGTGCTTGAATCATTTCCCTGCTGATCTCGTGGTGTAAGAGGGTCCCCTTCTTGCCACACTGCTACAGTCTCCCCATTACTTATTTGATTTCTTTCTTTTTGGGTGGTTGGGGGCCTCTGGATTTGAACTCAGGACCTTGCGCTTGCTAGGGAGATGCTGTGTCACTGGCCCCTTTTTGATTTTTTTTTTTGTAATGGCCATTCTTTTTGGAGTCAAATGGAATCTCCATATTGTTTTAATTTGCATTTCTTTCTTTTTTGGCAGAATTGGGAATTGAACTCAGGCCCTTGTGCTTGCCAGGCAAATGCTTATTCTACTGAGCCATCTCCCTGGCCCCGAATTTGCATTTCTTTAATGGCCTGTATGGCTGAACACTTCTTCATATATGTATTTCCTGGCCATCTGCATTTCTTCTTCTGAGAAACTTCTATTTAGTTACTTTTCTTTGGGGAGGGGGTGGAACCAGGGATTGAGCTCAGTAGCTACCATTTTTTTATTACATCTTTTATCTTTCAGGAATTTCTTTTTCTTCTTTGTTTAGGTTTTGAGATAGCATCTTGCTATGTACCTCAAACCGACCTTGCAATTACTGGGAAGCACTGGTTGGCCTTGCATGCACAGTGCCTCCTGCCTCAGCCTCTTGATGGCGGGCTTGCAGGCCTGCCCCCCCCCCCCCCGTATTCTTTATAAAGCTGAGATATTATTTTCCTGTCCTCAGAATTACTGGCAGCAAGTTTCACTTTGTCTCTTCATTTTTTGGTTATTTTTTTTCTTTTTTGATTTTTTTTTTGTTGTTGTGCATAAGCTTTCTACTTTGGCACGTTATTTCCAATCCGTTATGTTCTTTCTTGGCCATTTAGGGTTCTGTCCAGGAAGTCTGCATGCGTCCTCAAGGGCTTTACCTATTTTATCCTCCAGGAGATTAAATTTTCCCCTTTTAGTTAAATTATTCATTATTTATATTTATTTTTAAAAGAAATGTAAAATAAAAACAATTTCAAAACAAGATCACAGGAGCTAACGATGTTTCATACGTTGCACATTGCCCTTAGACTACTTAGTGATATACAAGATGTCAGCACTTATCATTTAAGCAGTGTTAGCACAAAGCTTTCAAGGAACTAAAAATCCAGTGATATATCTAGCGTGTGTGAGGCCCCGGGTTCCATTCTGTGCTGTATGTCTACATAGTATTTTTTCTTTCTGCTTTTCCCTTCCCTCTTTTCTCCATTCCTCCATCTCATCTTCTCTTTCCTTATGAAATTTCTTCCTGTTTTCCAGTACATGTTGTATTTTGGGTCTTATTTACCATTTCAGCTTCTCATACTAGGAAGGAAATACAATGTTTACATACGTACGTCTCATTTATTTCACTTCCAATCATGGTCTCCAGTTGCATCCATTTGCTTACAGAAGTCACCTTTCCAAACTTTTTTATGGCTCAGTAGTACTCCACCCTATAAAAAGACTACAATTTTTTTTTTTATCCATTCCTTGGTTGGTAGGCATCTGGGTTATTTCCAAGATCTGAATTTGTGCTGCTATAAACATGGGTACACATATATTGCTATGGTACAATGTTTTTAATTCTTCTGGGAAGATACCCAACCGGGGACCATCTGGGTCAAATGGGACCTCTAATCCTAGTGTTTTGAGGAACCTCCATACTTATTTCCACTTGGTTTTACCCATCTGCACCCCACCAACAGTGGAGAAGCACTCCTTTTCCCCCACAGCCCCACCAGCAGTTGTTATTGGCTGAGTCTTGATAGCCGTTGCTGTTGGCCAACAGCCATTCTTTCTGTGATGAAGTAGACTTGCGGTGGTGTTTTAATTTGCACCTCTCGAGCACTCAGTGATGCTGAACATTTTTCAGTGTACTTAGTTGCCGTTTGCATTTCATCATCTGGGAAGTGTGTTTCTGTTTTAAGTTAAATCTTTAATTCATTTGGATGTTAGTTTAGTTCATGGTGCAAGATATCGGTCTACCTATCAATCCCACATGTGGATAGCCAGTTTTTGTAATTTAGATATTTATTGTTGTAATTTTCTGCTTCCCTACACTTCAGGAGACATCCCTCAAACTCTTAGGTAGTGTTTTCAAACAGTGCAAAATAAGCTTGTCTTCTGTTTGCTCCTCTTTGATTCCTGAGTTACTTGGCTTGGGAGGTTATAAACAGGTGGATCACTACAAGTCCAATCTAGGATTGAGACCCTGAACACCTTGTGGACCCTTCCCTAAGATACAAAAAAAAAAAAAAAAAAAAAAAAAAATGTAATCTGGGTTCCTTGGAGTTGTGCTATTTCATTTCCAAAGAGGGAATTTCCCTGCTGTCTTAGATTTCTACTTTTTTTTCTTTTTTTTTGGAACTGGCGTTTGAACTCTGACCCTTGCACTTGCCAGGGAAGCACTTATTCTACTGAGCCATCTCCCCGGCCCCTTAGATTTCTAGCTTGAATCCACCGTGGTCAGAATATACTCTATGTGATGTGTGTGTCCTCTTAAACATACTAAGACTTTCATGGTCCAGGATATGTTCTATCTTTGCACATGCCCCATGCACCCTAGAGAGAAGCATATCTTCTGCTGCTGTTGGTTGGAGTGTGCTAGGCGTGTCCACCATGCGAGGAGGCCCTTGGCCCCGTTCATACCCACTGCGCCTTCACTGGTTTCCTGCCTACTTATTCTATTAAGTACTAAAAAAGAGATACTGAGATATCCAACTGAAGTTGCAGGCTTAGCAGTTTCTCCAGGCAGCTCTTATGCACTGAAGCTCTGCTATTAGAGACCACAGACTGAGCTGGGGATGCCTAGCAAGCTTAAGGTCCTGAGTTCTATTTCTGGTACTGAGACAGAGAGGCAGAGAGAAGAGAAACAAGAAGGGGAGGGAGAGAGGGAGATAGGAAGATGCAGAGGGGGATGGAGAGAGAGGGAGGGAGAGGAGAGACAAGGGGGGAGAGAGAGAGAGACAGAGACAGACAGAGAGAGAGATAGTGCAGATCAAAGTCTTGTGTTCAACATTATAAAATGAAGTTTTCTGAATTCTACTGCTCTGGTATGGCTATGGCTTTGTCTCTCCAGTGCTGGGAATGGAACCCAGGACCTCACACACACTAGGCAGGTTCTCTACCTCAGCTGGCTTCTGATAAGGTTAGCATGGGGTATCTTTCCCCAACCTTTTTGTTCTGTCCTGTTCCTGTCTTTACCCCTGGGACACATTCTTTGTAGGCAACAGGTCAGTAGCTCTGGCCTGCTTTTCATTGGGGGTGTTTTCTTTCTAAACACATAAATTTATTTAAACTATTTCTGGGGCCGGCCAAATAGCTCAGTGGAGGGCCAGGGAGATAGCTCAGTAGAATAAGCACTTGCCTGGCAAGCACAAGGTCCTGAGTTCAATTCCTGGTACCACACACACACACACACACACACACACACACACACACACACACACACACACACAAAGTTCAGGGGATTAAAGCACTTGCAAGGAGGCCCAGGTACTGGGGGTTCAATCCCCAGACCTGCCATGCCGGTCCCTCCCCGGGGCAAGCTGAGCTGGCAATTGAGTGTGCGCCTAGTGGCACACCCC
>PVKA01019526.1:0-41894 GCA_004027165.1 Ctenomys sociabilis | reverse complement strand
TTTTTTTTTTTTTTTTGTCTTTTTGAGACAGGGTCTTACTATGGAGGTCAGGTTGGCCTTAAGCTCACTTTGTAGCTCAGGCTGGTCTCGAACTCACAACAATCCTCCTGCCTCAGCCTCCTGAGTGCTGGGATTACAGACCTGTGCCACCATGCCCGGCAATCCTAGTACTCTTTGAAGCTGAGGCAGAAGGATCATGAGTTTGAGGCCAAGCTGGGCAACATAGTGACTTACTGAGACCTTACAATTTAATGTGAAAGCCTTGGGTTCAATTCTCAGTACCAAAAAGCAAAAAATACCTGAACTGTGGTAGTGTAAGTAAAATTATAAATCTACTAAAAACCACTGAGTTATATTATTTATTTATCTATTTGATATTTTGAGGCAGGGTCTCCCTAGGTAGCTCTGACTGTCCTTGAACTTAATATGTATCCTGGCTGGCCTCAAACTCAAGGAGATCTTCCTGCTTCAGCCTCCTGAGTGCTGGGATCACAGACATGTATCACCATGGCCAGCCTGAACTGTATATTTTAAACAAGTGAATTTCAACAGTATGTAAGTCATATCCTAATAAAGCTGTTCTAAAGTTTTCTCCAGCTAGGGTTGACATGTCTGGGTGTCCTAGGAACCACCCAGCTGGGACCCAGTCTCAGATGTGTGTCCTCTTCATATTGGTCTCTTTGTCAGATTTCCTCTCATCTCAGACTTTCAGGAAGCTGCCAGCCGTTACCCTGTCTTCTTTTTTGGAGAAGTCTGAAATTTAATTCTGCAGACTCGGCTCATACGGGTGTAAACACCCTGGCTGTGCCATTCTGAACATGGAACATCACCAGTTTCTGGGCTCCCTCCCCCAGACCCTGGGGGTTTCCTAAGGACAGAGTCTGTCTTATTTACCGCTCGTTGGTGAGGCTCTAGGACAGGCCTCAACACCTATCCAGCCTAAGCCCCGCCAAGTGAGAAATGCAGGAAATGTGAGCCCACTTCAGAGCAGGGAAAACCAGCGCCGGCAAGGCCAAGAAGACGTCCCATACTCCTTCTCTATTCTTGGCCTGAACAGCTTCTCATGTGGTCCCAGCGGCCACAGCGCCACTCCCTGTGGGAAGCAAACTTTGGGTGGAAGCCTCCCCTCCATTGCTTCCCTGGCAGTGTGTCTTGGAATTGCCTTGGTGTGGTCTAGGCCTCAGAGAGGGGACCTGAGCAGCTGGAGCCCCCATCCCACCCCATGCCAAGACCTCTTGGGCACTCTGTCAGCAGTGGCAGGGAACTCAAAGATTCAGGCTTTTTTCTTTCTTTTTTGAGACAGGGTCTCCCTTTGGAGTTCAGGCTTACCTTGAGCCCAGGCTATTCTTTAACTCACAACAATCCTCCTGCCTGGGCCTCCTAAGTACTGGGATTATAGGTATGTACTAGCATACCCAGTGAAATTAAGATATTTAGCAACTGAACCATGTAAGGTTTTTTTTTTCTTTTTTTTTTTTTTTTAGTACTGGGGATTGAACTCAGGACCTTGTGCTTGCCAGGCAAGCGCTTATTCTACTGAGCTATCACCACTGCCCCCATTTTTTTTTTTTTCCGGTACCATTGGAAGGTTTTTTTATGTACCAGGAATCAAACTCAGGATCTTGTGCTTGCCAGGCAGGTGCTTATGCCACTGAGCTACAGCCCTGGCCCATATGTAATATTTTTAAAGTACATTTTTAACTGACAAAGTAGCTGTACTCTTATGGGTTCTGTGTGACACTTCCATGGGTGTACACAATATGTGATAATTACATCAGGTAATCTCCACATCCATCATATCAAACATTTATCGTTTGTGTTGAAAACATTCAAAATCTTTTCTACTGAGGGCAGTATGTTCACAGTGCTGCTTGAACATGAAAGCTCACTTTTGTCCAGAGTTGAGATTGGAGTTCTCTGAGGTCCAGGCAGCCAGCACCTAGGAGGAATGGCTATGTAACTGGGGATGCTTGGGGCCAAATGTGGCACCTTTGTTAAAAACTTACTAAGAAAAAAAAAAAAAAAAAAAAATATATATATATATATATAGTTCGATTGTTTGTTTGTTTGTCAGAACTGGGGATTAAACTCAGGCCCTTGCACTTGCCAGGCAAGCACTTATTCTACTGAGCCATCTCCCCGGCCCATTACTAAGAATATTCAAGGATGGTGATGGGTTGGGAGTGTAGCTCAGCAGCAGAGTGCTTGCTGAGCTTGCATGGTGTTTGATCCTCAGTATGAGGGAAAAACAAACAAACCAACAGTGACAGAACAGTAAACCAAGCACAGGGTCTTTCTAAAGGGAAGAAGCTGTGTATGCATAGGAAGAGTCTCGAGTTCCATGGAAACAGAGTGGTTAGTAGTGACTTAGCTGGATGTGTGATGCTGGAGCTCATGCCTGCAGTTTGAGCGCCAGTTGCGTGTGCCTGTGAGTGCAGTGCTGCCTGCTGCCCCACACGGGGTTGGCTTCATGGAGAATTAATCCCATGTATTAAGCGAAGGCTACTGAGTTAATGGTATTTTCTTTACAAAATTTAAAAGTTTATTTTTAGCCTCTAGCTAAGGAAACTGTCCAGTAGGTATTCAACTACTTAAAAACAGAACAAAACAAAAACTATTCATTGTGAGACAACCAACACTTTTGCTGGTTTTGTAACCTAGTAAAATGGATAGGCTGTTGAACGTTCCACATTCAAAAGTTTTGTTGGGTGATAGGTAATGGGGAATCCTCATTACTTATTTTATATTTATTTATTGATTTATTGGCATATCCAGGGATTGAACTCAGGCCCTTCCACTTGCCAGGGAAGTGCTTATTCCACTGAGCCTTCTCCCCCACCTCACTTATTTTAAAATAAATAAATTCCTGACTTTTAAAAAATAAATAAAGGGAAGAAGCCAGCTGCTGTCCAGCTGAAGAAGCTCTCCTTATCTCAATTGCCTCTCCCAGAAATGCTGTCCGGAGAGGTTTTTTTAGCCCAAAGTTGCTGGCATATTTAAAAGCCCCAAGTTCTATGCTCTGTGGGTCACCCCCATCTTGAGAGCAGAGGACTCCAGGCTGGTGGAAGAGATGCTGCCAGGGCAGGCAGCCTGTGTTCTCCGTGCCACCCCAGAGGCCCCGCTTTGGGGTTGTCACCACAGAACCAGAGCCCACTGTGTCTTGTCTGTGCTCAGTGCAAGGCAGGAGCTGTGGGATAAGCAAGCTCCAAACAACGCCCTGCAGCGGCCCTCAGCCTAAAGCACAACAGAAATGGGCATGCACCCTGAGCACAGGCCACTGTGGGGATACAGAAGTGGGAGCCTGACCCAGCCTGGGGCAGAAGAGTCCAGATTTACGAAAGATTCCTGGGGCTGCAGTGGATTAAAGACTAAAAGAGAAGCACAGCTGGAAGACCTATAAACTAGCTTAGAGATGGTCTCTGAAGTGGGAGGTTCAAATGCCCCTCAACCAGCACACCAGTGTTCAGGCTTGGCCTGATGCTGCTTCTCCCAGGCAGCCTTCCCTGAGCTCCCTTGCACTCCAGCCAGAAAAAGGAACTTAGGATAACTGCCTATAACACTAATGAGTTGCAAATGCATTGTTCAGCAGAAGAAACCACAGAGAGCCAGGCAGGATGGTGCATTCCTGTAATTCAGCATTCTGGGAGGCTGAGGCAGTAAGAGCACAAGTTCAAACTCAGCTTAGGCAATTTAGCAAGACCCTATCTTAAAATAAAAAAATTTTAAAAAAAGGTCTGGGGATATAGTTCAGGCTTTTGTGCAAAGGCCCTTGAATTCCTAGTACTGGGGGAAAAAAGAGGCATATACACAAAGTAGTACCATAAAGTTTAAAGAACAGGATGTGATGTGTTGGCTCAAGTCTGTAATCCTAGCACTCTTCTAGGGTAAGGCAAGAGGATCACAAGTTTGAGCCTGGCCTGAGCAACTAAGACTTAGCAAGAGCCTGCTTCCAAATAAAAAGGGTTGGAAATATAGCTCAATGTGAACACCTTGAGTTCATTCCTGAGCATTATAAAATAATAATAAAGTTTAAGAAAAAGGCAAAACTATGGTGTTTGAGGACACTCAGGTGTTAACAACTATAAAAGGGCCAGGGTGATAGCTAAGTAGAATAAGTGCTTGCCTGGCAAGCACAGGGTCCTGAGTTCAATCCCCAGTACCTTAAAAAAAAAAAAAAAAGTCAAAAGTAATTAGCATACAAGTAGTCATAATAGCAATTGCCCTGTAGGGGGCTTCTGTTTATTGAGTGCATGCATGATGCTAACCAAAATGTTCATTTTGTGATAAATCATTAAGCTTACATTTATATTTTGGTGTAAGTTTTATTTTTTATTTATTTTTGGTGCCAGGAGTCAAAGTCAGGGCCTTGCACTTGCCGGGCAGGAACTTGTGCTGCTGAGATCTATCCCTGCTCTACACTGGTATTTTCGTATGCATGCTCTTCTCCTCTGAGGTGACATTTCACTAGGTCATCCAGTGTGGTCTTCAGTTCCTAGGCACGAAGCCTTAGCATCCCAGCAGCTCAGGCCATAGGCATGCACCACCACGCCCCAATCACATACTTTCTTTCCCCTCCATCCTTCCCTGCAGTGCTACACTGAACCTGAGGTCTTTCACATGCTGGCAAGCACTGCACAACTGAGCTTCATTCCCAGCCCTCATGTGCTACTCTTTTTGTAGCACTGGGGGTTTAACCTTGGGCCACTGTACTGAGCTACACCCCTGGCCTTTTTAAAATTTTAAGACAAAGTTTTGCTAAATTGTACTTATTTTTTTGGTACCAGGTGTCAAACTCAGGACCTTCTGACTGCCAGGCAGGCACTTATGCTGCTGAGCTATATCCCTGGCGCTACGTCTTGCTAAATGGCCCAAGGTGGGTTTGAATTTATGGCCTCAGCTTCCCAGAGTGCTGGGATTATAAGTGTGCACAACCATGCCCAGATGTCATGTGATACTAACAATAGGTTTAAAGAGTTACAGGCTCTGTGGAAAGGAAGGAGATAAGGAATATATGGAAAGGGATGTTTGGGCAGACCAAGGAGGAGGCAAAAAGTAGAAAACACTGGGTAGAGAAATCCGTAACAAGAAAAAGGAATGTCTGTGCTGCTGTCTGAAATCAGATAAATCACCTTCCCCGAGTCCTGACTCCTTTCTCCTCAGAGGAAAGTGAGGTTTAAGGGAATCAGTCTTGTGTTCTGGTATCGGGAATCGTTGTTTTTTTTTTTTTTTTTGTACTGGGGATCAATCTCAGGACCTTCTCCTTGCAAGCAGATGTTTAAGCCAATGAAGTACATCCCCACAAGGAACCTTAAGCCTATGATCCCTATTATTTCAAGGATACGTGAGCTTGAAAAATATCACCTTTCCTTCCCCAGTTTTTTCAACAGGGCTTTGCTATGTAGCTTAGGCTGTGGTTAGACTACATAGCCTAGGCTGGCCTTGACTCTGTGGCAATCCTCTTGAGTGCTGGAATTACAGCCACATGCCATCATGCCCTTTTTTTTCAGTAAGAATACTTAAGATTTAAAAAAAAAGGAAATGGTGTGTCCCTTCTCTACCAAGAGGGGAAGTTTAGGGCCTGAGATGAGTGCTGAAGGAAAGTACAGAATGATGCTGGCTGTATCCTGACCATTAGGAGGTTTCCTCATTCCTGGAGCCTCAGATAATAGCACAGAGCAAACCCAGCTGTCAGCGCGAATCAGAATAAGGTCTTAGCCCACACGCTGCTGCTCCACCTTCTACAAACTAAGCTCCTATTGCTTTCTCTTTTTGACCCATTGAACTCAGGCCCTTGTGCTTGCCAGGCTATCTCCCTGGGCCCTGACCTACTAATTCTAGAAAATGGAAGCCTGGGCTGGTATAAACAAGTGAAACTAAAGAGGTAGACATGGGGCCCAGGAGATAGTTCAGTAGAATAAGTGCTTCCCTGGCAAGTGCAAGGGCCTGAGTTCAGTCCCAGGTTCCACCAAAAAGAGTAGACAAGGAAATCAAAATCAGATTAACACAAATATGAGATCTTCTTGTTCTTCAATATCCTGAGATTTCTGTTCATGTTTTACAAGTGACTTTCCCCCACTTGTTTTATTTCATAAAATCTCAAAAGCAGTGCTTATGATACAGCCATTTAATATATGTACAATTTCTTTTCTGATATTAGGGACTGAACTTGGGACTTTGTGCTTGCCAGGCAGGCGCTTATGCCACACTGAGCTATCTCCCCGGCCACATATGTACAAACTGTAAAACTATATATAAATATTTTACATAAATGTAAGAGCATGTAGAAGTCAACATAAATTGTTTAAAAACCCTAAATTCTCTTTTTTTTTTAGCAGGACCAGGGATTGAACTCAGGCCCTTGCACTTGCCAGGAAAGTGCTTATTCCACTGAGCCATCTCCCCTGCCCCCAAAACCCTAAATTCTTAAAGCATCTTTTCAAAATAAAAAATCACCAGTAGCTGCCATTATGTACAAGGTAAGTACTTGCTGTTCAGCATAGCTAATACATGATTTGCTGCCAGAGCTCAATTTAATCCACCCATACATGCTCATTCTAGGTGTGCACTAATTTAAGAATGTCAAGTTTATTGCACTTCTGCAGAGTATTATTTTTCTAATTAAAAAACACCATGCTTCACTTTTATTTATATGTCCTTGGGAGTTCAGTAATCCTAACGTTGGAGGCAGCAGTTTAGCAGGCAAAGACAGATTTGGAAAGCTTCCTAACAGTATATGGCAGTTCTTAAAAAATTTCATTTACATTTTAGATATGCATAATGATTACATTCATCATAGGGAATCTGCACCTCTCGCTTTTTCCACATGTAGATCTGAGGTAATAATTTCTGCTCACAGGATTCCCTAATACAACAGAACAGACACTTTGGGTCGTTTCGTGTCTTGGTTATCACTTAACAATGGGTGAAAAAATACTTTGAAAACATAAAATGAATAATTTAATGCCCAAATCAAATTGTTTTGTGTGTGTGTGTGTGTTTAAAAGTATTTGGTTGTTACAGGATCTCTCTACACAGCTCGGACTCGCAGTGATCCTCCTGCTTTCAGCCTCCTCAACGCTGGGACTACAGGCCTGCATCACTACGCCAGGCCTCTGGCTGGCTCAGCCCGTGTGGGGCTGGAGATCTAACTGCACTGTTTCTGCCTAAATGGGCCCTTTAGTCCACTGAACTATCTCGCAGGCCCCTCCAGGCACTTTTGAGAAAAGAGACAATATTACACCAGAACAATATTACACAAATTACACCACAACAGGCATAAAGCAAGACTTTCCGAGGTATGACAGTGACATGTTTTCCCCAGGCCTAGGCCCATGATGCCTTCCTGCAGGAAATTCTGGAGGGCAGGAAAGCTGCACTTTCCTGGCCCTAAACTGAGCGAGCTCACTTCACTACATTGGCAGCTGCTGTCACTTGCAGCAATCAATACCTGCCTGTGGGCTGACTGTAGCTAACGTTTATTAAGCACCAAGTGCGCCCAGTCTGTGCCAAGTTCATGCATAGCCCTCGCGGACCCTCTAGGAGGTAGCCGGCTTTACTAGCTTCCTAGAGGTTAACTCCTTCAAGATCGCAATCTAGGGTATGCCAGGGGTCTGAGCCAACGGATATTTACATCTCATCTGTTTTCCTTGGTTCCACCCACGCAAGCTGCAGGTGGAGGACGGCAAGCCCTTGCGCCCTCTGGGTCTTCAAGCCGAGGGCCGCTGTGACAGCAGGTGGCAAACCTGTTCCTCTCGAGGGGACCCAGGGCTGTGGGCTCGCGGGAGGCCAGAGGAGGGAGGAGTCACTGTTGAGCCGCTCGCGGTCACCAAAATTGGGACTGGGGGTGGCCGAGCACCTGTCTCCTTTCTCAGGCAAAACTTGGAAGGGGTGCCTTGCTGCTTCTGCAGTGCAGAGCGTGGAACTCAGCGCCTTGCCGACTCTGGGCAAACGCTCTAAACTGAGCAATGAGGATTCTGAGCTCATAGCAGATAGGCTGGGGCTGGAAAGGCCCTTCGATTTTGTTTACAGCCTTCCAGCTACGTCCAAAGCCATCTTTATAATACACCCAACCCTGGCAGTGTCACTTTCCTACTCAGGAGCACTTACGGCTACGGCCGCTAGGAATGGGGTAAGGTCCGACTCGCACGTAGCCTGACCTGAGGTCGCGGCTGTTTATATTTTGTTCCCGCGTCCCGCCCAGAGAAGGTCAGAGCCCGGCGGGAAGCAGCAGAGCCGGGCGGAGACTAGGACCCAGGTCCCCACTACGTCTTGTGCTGACGTCACCGAGGCTCCGCCCCCAGGTCGGCGACTATCCGCCAGCCCCCCAAGAGTGCCCTTAGCAGCCTCGCTCCGCTCTGATCGCTTAAACAGATCCTCTGGCCCTTCTGGAAGTGCTCAAGGGGGAAACTGAAGCCGGGGTTGTTTGTTAATTATTCTCCCCTTATTCCACAATCAGGGACAGCAGATCTGTTTCTCTCTCCTCTAAACTGCACGGGACAGCAGGGAAGAACGGAAGAAAGGGGAGGGGGCTAAAGCCACGGTTTTAACAAGCGGCGACCCCGCCACACTCAAGATGGCGGCGCGGCCGTGGCGAGGTCCCTCAGAGGCGGTACCAGCGCATGCGCAGCGCGGAGTCCCGGCCCGGGACACAAGATGGCGGCAGCGGCACTGGGGAGGGCGAGGCGGAGGCGGCAAAACGGGCGGTCGAGCAGAACGTGTAGCCGCATCCCCTCGAGTCCGCTCCGGGCAGGTAAGAGCCCCAGGAAACCGTGGTCTCGCCGCGGGCCGTGTCAGTGTCCGGGAGTCTGACGCCGGGTGGCGGTGGCCCCTCCGGCGCTTTCCACTCGAGGCTGCCGCTGGCCCGGTCTCTTTCGCCGCCGCCATCTTAGGCCCGCGGGTGGGCAGCCGGGCCGGTGGCCGGGGTGAAGGAGATGGGCCTGGAGAGCGCGGGCGGAGCGGCCTCCAGGGTCCCTCCGCTGCTGCCGCCGCCACCGCCTTTGTGTCGGGCTCCGACTCTGAGTCGCCTCAGCCCGGGGGCGGGGGCGCGCGGCAGGGCGGGGGGCGGAGCCCGAGAGATGGGCCGGCGCGCGCGCGCCAAACCGCCCGCCCCCTCTGGGGTTGGGGTGAGGGGAAGGTGCACGCGCACTGGGAATGCACCTTCGCGCGCCCTCGTGCCTGAGCCGGTGGCGAGCCCCGTGACTCCGCCCTACTGGCACCGAGAATTCTGATTGGTGCGAAGCTGAGACTCTCCCGCCCCACCTTCCTCCAATCCTGGAATCTTCTGTGGGTTCCTCTGGTTGTACAGGTACAGATACTTGTCTTTAGGCTGCCTGCGCTTTTTCAGCTGCAGGTTGCATGGGTTCTGGAAGCTACAGGCTAAGTAAAAATAACGTAAGAACAACCATCTCGGGGCCCGGGAGATGGCTCAGTAGAATAAGCGCTTGCCTAGCAAAAGTAAAGGCCTGAGTTCTGTCCCTGGTTCCGCAAAAACAAAAGGCCATCTCGTGCTGAGAGTGTACAATATGCTAGGTTCTACGCATATATGAGCTGGAAGAGAGTGGAAGGCCTGGAACTTGGATTTTTTTTCTAACCCCACAGCTGGTTCTTCAGGCACAAGCCTATTGCATCCAAGTCTCACAGCCAGCTTATTATTATGGAATTTAACATGTTTGTGGTGCTGGGGATCGAACACCGGGCCTCACAAATGCTAGGCAGGCTTTCCACCTTTGAGCTGCACCAAACCCACCTGCCCACCAGGAATTTAAATTGGTAAAAATTTCAGCCGGTGCAAGGTGAAAAAAAAAAAAAAAAAAAAAAAATTAGTCGTCTCCTAAGCCTACCTTTGAATGTGTTTAAAAATCAAATTCTTTTGTATCTTCCCTCCCCATTTCTGGCTTCTAGATTTGGAATACATGAATCCTGTTTTTTGCTTTGTTTCGTTTTGTATTTAACGAGCCCCTTGATGATTTTGATATACAGCCTGCTTTGGAAATACAGTACTGCAGTGTCCCCATTTGGCCTCACACTAAACCACACTACTTGTGACTTCTACGAAGTTCATCTAGGTTTTGCATCAATATCACAGACCGTTTGTTAGGAATAATAATTTTCAATAAAAGTGAACAAGACTTGTAATGTGTTTGCATGTTATTTTTCTCAAGACATTATTCAAAAAGAAGTGTCTCCCTCAGTGTGGGTGGTTTGGGGTGGTACCTGTCATATTTACCATATGTATTTGTTTACTTTCTCTGGTCTAAGGGTACTTTGGTAAGGATGGCTACATAATTTGTGGGGCCCGATGTACGAAAGGAAAACATAGACCCTTTGTTTAAAAATTACTATGGGGGACCAGCAAAATAGCTCAGCACTCTAAAGCACCTGCTTAGGCAAGCACACAGGGATTTCGGTTTGATCCCTGCGCCAGACCTGCCCCCAGGGTGGGATGAGCTGGCCACAAAAAAAAAAAAAAATTCGTATGGGCCAGAGATATAGCTCAGCAGCATAAGCACCTGCCTGGCAAGTACAAGGTCCTGTGTTTGAATCTTGGTGCCTAAAAATTACTAAAGCCCATTTGGGACCCCCTCCCTGTCTCTCAGGAACTATTCACTGTACCTATTCCCCAGTGAATTTTCCAACTCTCAAAAAAAAAAAAAAAAAAAAAAATTACAAAAAGCTGAGTGTGAGGGCATGAATCTATACTCTTGAGTATTCACGAAGCTGAGGCATGAAGATGGCTTGATTCCAGTAGTTGAAGACCAGCCTGTACAACTTAGCAATACCTTGTCTCAAATAAATAAATGAATATGTGAATATTCTAGGCTGGGTATACAGCTCAGTGGTAGAACCTAGCATGCTCAAGGCCCTGGCTTTGATCCCTAGCATTACCAAAGATCAAAAACAAAAGATGGTAACATCAGAGCATGAAATAAGGCCCTTGGCCTTAAGGGTGCAGAGCTGTATGTTACTGTGCAGGAAAGCCTGCGAAGGTGAGCCTGTTGTTTAGCAGGCTTGAGAATTGCATTTTTCATCCCTCAAAGCTCCAGATACCCCCATCTAAGCCTGCCCTGAATGCTAAAAACAGACTGTGTCCTCACCTCTCTGGCTATGTAGCATTCACAGGATGAGTGACTCTTCTTCTCTTTACCCTCCAGCTGCCGATTCAAGAAGTCCTCTCGGCCCCTGTCCACGCCACTGCTGACCAGCCTGCCCACTTGTGCTGGGCCTTTCTGCAGGCCTCCCCCTTGCCTCTGCTGGACCCTGAGACGTGGGAGTCAGTCCGGCTGGAGGAGAAAACCCTCTCATGCTAACCTTGCAGACCCCAGAGGGTGAGAGAAAGGGACGCTTCATTCAATCTTAAAACCTACTGGCTAGGCCTGCAAGGAATAGTTCCAGATCTCATTGTTATCAAGGCCCTCTTTGATGTATACATGTCCTGTTGCCCCTGCGTTTTTTATCGGCCAAATTGTACCAATGAAGTAACCTTTCGTTTTTCCCTTTCCAAATGAACAAAGACATCTATGATTGAGTGTGCAATAAAGTCAATGTCCCAATGATTCCTATGATGTTGTTAACAGCCAATCAGAGCTCCTGATCAGCGTGAGCTAATCAGTGTGGCCACAATGGGTTGGTAAAATTTCAGCATGCAAAGATGTCTAAATTTGCCTTTGTGTTCTTTTTTTTTGGTCTGTCTTTGTATGCCTTTGTGTTCTTATTGTAGGTAAAAGTTTGCTTTCTTGTGGGTGTTGTGGCATATTGAAAACAATTTTAGCATCACTAATCTGATCTCATTTGACACCCCAGGAGTCTATCAACTCTGGGTGGGAATCACTTTGGCCATTGAGGCTTTTGCTGGGTGTGCTCTAGGTCAGGGGAATAAGGATCATAACCTTAAAGGAGCTGGCCTCCTTGCTGATAGTTTCACATGGGGATTCTGAAGGACTGAATTAGATAGTCCTCTTTCTCTGGTTCTTTTAACAAGATAGTTTCCTGCCTATAGTGTAAAGCAGGGGATTGGGTAGATGCCATGCCCTTTGCCCAGATGTGCTTTGCTTCATTTGTTTTTTACTGGATGGGAAGCAATAAATTCTTAACCTCCTCCAAGAGAAAAAGTTACTACTCCTTGTGGTAGAATGGCTTTTCAAGGGCACTCTGTTCTCTGTTTGCCACCTTGAGTACTTATGAATGTTTGTAGAACTAATGGAGCTCATATTGTGTCCAGTTACCATGCTGAGCTCTGGAGGGATGCAGTGGAATCAGTTCCTGTCCTGGAATTGCTGGCAGAGTAGTGAGGCAAACCTAGTTGATAGACTAAAACATCTGAGTGCTGCAGTGGTGGTGGACATGGCACTGAGGAGGGCAGGGCCCCTGGCTAGCAGTAAAGAGGTATGGGAGGTAACAGTCAGAGGGCTACCTGGGGGATGTGAGCCCATGGGAAAGCCAGGCAGAGAATTGGGGAAAGGTATTTTAGGCAGAAGGATCATTGGGGCCCATCTTACAGCTGGGGGATTGCATCCCAGATCCTAGGGCTCCCTCCTGTGTCAAAGTGCTGGCCCTCAGGAGAGGTTGGAGTTGGATTTCTCACCCGGGATGGTCTCCAGGGTCCTTAGTTTTAATTGGTGGCTGAGGTGGAGCTGACAGTCTTCCATTTTCTGTGGCAGGTCCCTTGAGGGTGCTGAGATGGCCAATGAGAATCACGGCAGTCCCCGGGAGGAGGCATCCTTGCTGAGTCACTCTCCAGGCACCTCCAATCAGAGCCAGCCCTGTTCTCCAAAGCCAGTCCGCCTGGTGCAGGACCTCCCAGGTACTGGTGGGAGCTGTGGTGGGTGGTGGGGTAGGCAGGGTGGGCTGAGAGTTGTCATAACCTTAGCTGGGCTCCATGCTTGTTTGCAGAGGAGCTTGTGCATGCGGGCTGGGAGAAGTGCTGGAGCCGGAGGGAGAATCGTCCCTACTACTTCAACCGGTTCACCAACCAGTCCCTGTGGGAGATGCCTGTGTTGGGCCAGCATGATGTGATTGTGAGTACCAGCCTAGGGCAGAGGTTCAGAGCAGCCTCTGGCCTGTGAGCCTTCTCCAAATGTACCCTGTGCTGCTGTTCTGTGCCCAGCCCTGTGCTATACCAGCAGTTACAGCACCTAAAGCAATAGCCAGGCCCTGCCCTCGTGTAACGTATGCTCAACAGAAAGCTGACAAACTGCTGATTGTAGTAGTGTAGCATAGTGAACTCATTCTAAACATGGGGCCCTGGATGAGAGAGATACTACCTTCTTGGCATGGTTCAGTCTACTAGAGGGGACGAATATAAGGGTTACCATTGTGGCACTTTTATAAATAGTGTTTGAGGGCATTAGCAATCCTGATCTGGTCTAGGAAAGGGGAGAGGACGGGAGGAATTTCTCTGAAAATCAGTGTTGAAATGGACATTAGCTGAGGGGAATGGCCGAGGAACTAGGGTGTTAGTGTGATGAGAAAGTACAGACCAGCTGTCTGGTGGAATGTGAGCTTTTGAGTCCATCTCAGCCAAGGCAGCCTTTATTGTGCATAACCAAGCTAGAGGGCTCCCCATTTTGCATCTGAAGAGGGGAAATGACCAACTACAGGCTTGTGGTTGTTCATAGGTAGAGCAGAATTCACACCTAGATGTGATGTCAGGGACACCGCTCACTACCTCATGGGCTCTTGAGGTTCTATCCACATGGCCTTACTCTTTAAAGATAAACACTTCTTGAGTTTTCCCTTTATTCCTCTTTTGTTTGTTTACAATATCTGGGATTGAGCTCAGGCCTGGAATCATATAATCTCAGAGGGAGGTAGGACTTAGCATGGCCATTTTATTTAATTTAAAGCTTCTTTTTTTTTTTTTTTTTTTTTTTTTTTTTTTTTTTTTTTTTTTTTTTTTTTTTTTTTTTTTTTTTTTTTTTTTTTTTTTTTTTTTTTTTTTTTTTTTTTTTTTTTTGAGACAGGGTCTTGCTTGCTATAGCTCAGACTGACCTCAAGCTCACAATGTAGTTCAGGCTAACCTTGAACTCTCAGCAATCCTACCTTAGCCTCTCAAGTGTTGGGACTGTAGACATTCACCACCACTGCCAGCTAGCCTGGCCATTTTAAAGGTGAAGGAGTTAAGAAGGGAAGTAGCTCACTCAAGGCTACACCATTAAAAGTGGTAAGGCCGGGCATGGTGGCGCAGGCCTGTAATCCCAGCACTTGGGAGGCTGAGGCAGGAGGATTGTTGTGAGTTCAAGACCAGCCTGAGCTACAAAGTGAGCTTTAGGCCAGCCTGAACTGCATAGTGAGACCCTGTCTCAAAAAGACAAAAAGAAACCAAGTGGTAGGCAGGAGCAAAGCCTAGTGTCTATGTCCCAGCCCTTTGTGCTCTACTCTGAGGAGTAGGAGCAGGAGTGGGAGGGCATAAGTATTCCAAAGTACTGGGGCTCCTAAGCCGATGGTCCTGGTTGCAACTCTGCTGGTCTCCCTCCACCAGTCGGACCCTTTGGGGTTGAATGCAACCCCACTGCCCCAAGACTCAAGCTTGGTGGAAACCCCCCCGGCTGAGAACAAGGCCAGAAAGAGGCAGCTCTCGGAAGAGCAGCCAAGCGGCAATGGTGTGAAGAAGCCCAAGGTGAGTGTCCAAGGTGGTCCAGACCTGGCTGGTAAGCAGCCAGCTCAGGTAAGCAGCCAGCCAGCAGGCTCCCTGCAGCGGATGGGCAGCAGCAGCTGGTCAGGAGGGAGGCCTGGATGCATTCAGCAAGTGTCCAGCATTGAAGCCAGTTGCCAAACTTAACCGTTGCTTTTGTGATTCATTTGCTCTAGATTGAAATCCCTGTGACACCCACAGGCCAGCCAGTGCCTGGTTCCCCCAGTGTCCCAGGAACACCAACCATGAAGACTTGGGTGCCTGAAGATAAACAGTCAGCTTTCTGCCGACCAACTGAGTGAGTCCCTGCCACCTGACTTGGAGGTGCACACTGCCAGTGCCAGCCTGCCTGGAAGTGGGTTGTGGCAGGCACGTTCACTGATCCTGTCTCTGCCCCAAGGGTGTACTGGGACCTGGACATCCAGACCAATGCTGTCATCAAGTACCGAGGCCCTTCAGAGGTACTGCCCCCCCATCCAGAAGTGGAGCTGCTGCGCTCCCAGCTCATCCTGAAGCTTCGGCAGCACTACCGGGAGCTATGTCAGCAGCGAGAAGGTAGCTGCCTCCTGGCCCTCAGCCCCTTTGTTTCCAGCCACTGTTAGCAAGAGCTGGTGCTAGGTTGGCTCAGGGGAGCTCCGTGGTGCAGACCATGGGCTCTGGAGTGAAAGAGATCTGCTGGAGTCTAGATTCCATTAACCACTGACTCTGGTCCTGGGCTCACTGTTTGCCTCCTCTGTGCTTTGGTTAACAGTGCCTAAAGAATGGCTGCACCTTACCCTGCCATGTACTCAGTGCTTTTTACATATGTATAGAAGAGCATTAAAAAAAAAGTATTTATATCTCACAGGGTTTTTTTTTTTTTTCTCATAGGGTTATTACAAGGAGTAAGTGAAATGGCCTCACTGAAAGTACTCAATAAACTACAGCTTTTAATGTTTATAATTAGTATATGAAGCCACTTGATCTTGCTGAAATACAGACCTCTTTTTCATCCTTTGTAATATTTATTAATAGTCTTGGTGAAACTAGTATCAGAATAAACTTTAGGAAATAAAGCCTAGAAAATAAGCTTCTGAAGCTGGGTTTGGTGATGCACATTCCTGTAATCCCAGCCCTTTGGGAGACTGAGGTAGGAAGATTGCAAGTATGAATCCAGCCTGAACAAGTTAAATAAAATTGCCTCAAACTAAACTACAGAGGTTGAGGGTGTAGCTCAGTATAAAGGGTCTTGCTTCAGTCCCCAGGTATACACATAAAAGCCTTCTGAAGTATTGGGAGCCATGTTTTATTTACTGCCAGCATGGTACTTTCCACGTGCTAAGCCCAGAATGGAACGGGCTGACTAAGTCTAGACCCTCAGCATTTCTCTGGTCTTGCAGGCATTGATCCTCCGCGGGAGTCTTTCAATCGCTGGATGCTAGAGCGCAAGGTGGTAGACAAAGGGTCTGATCCCTTGCTGCCTAGCAACTGTGAACCAGTAGTATCACCTTCCATGTTTCGTGAAATCATGAATGACATTCCCATCAGGTATAGCCTTAGGGCTGGGTGGTGTGGTCTCTCTGCTCAGTTAAGTATAGAAGAGCCCAACTTTGTCCGCTCTCTCACATAGGTTATCCCGAATCAAGTTCCGGGAAGAAGCCAAGCGCCTGCTTTTTAAATATGCAGAGGCTGCCAGACGGCTCATCGAGTCCAGGTTTGACTCTCTGTGCCCATGTAAGACAGATCTGTGCAGCAAGGTGATAGGCCAGCTACTCCCCTTACTGAGTCAGGGCTCTGACCTTGCTCTCAGATAGAGAATTGGTTAGAATGTAGGCCAAGGAGCTGATGCCCAAGATACTAGTGAAGCAGAATGGGAAGAGGGTAGAGCAGACCTCAACAGCTGGGTCCTGTGTACAACTGAGCCCCTTTTCCTTGCCCTTGACTGGCAGGAGTGCTTCCCCTGATAGCAGGAAGGTGGTCAAGTGGAACGTGGAAGATACCTTCAGCTGGCTGCGGAAGGACCATTCAGCCTCCAAAGAGGACTATATGGTGAGTGGGCTCTAGAATGAGGCCAGCTGAAAGACCCTGTGGCTACTTTCCTCAGGAATCCTGCTCTTCCTGGCCAAATAGCTGTATAGACTCTGACATTGATTAGTGTCTGGACTCATGACTGAAGATGTTTGTCTAGGGTCCTAGTTTTCTCTCAGAGAACATTTTCATTAATATTCTTAATGAAATCTTAGGTGTAGGCACCCACAAATAGCTATCTTTTTAATTAATGAGTCTTCATCTCTTCAGACTTTTGGCACCAGATTTGACAAACTGCTTTTGTCAAATTAGTTAAAAGCTACCATCAGCCTTGGTAAGGTGGCATGAACCTGTGATCCCAGCAATCAAGAGGCTGAGGTAGGAGCACCACTACCCTGAACTATATAGTCAGACCCTATCTCACCAAGAAAAAAAAAAAAATTAATTTCTTGGCTATTATTTTTATTTTAGGAATACTGGGAATCAAACTCAGGACCTTGTACTTGCCAGGCAGGCACTTGTGCCACTGAGTTATATCTCCTTTTGCTTTTACATATATCCAGCACAATTCTGTTTTCTGGCCAAACTTTAAGCCTCTCCAATAGCACTAGCAATGGGCTTTCTTTTCAGGACCATTTTTCACAAGAGACAAGGTTTTGTACTTCATGATAGTAACTGTGTACTTGACATGTAGAGTGAGAGGTAGGTGTACTCACTAGCCAGAGTGACTCACTTTTATTTTTTAGTTTCACAGATGTGATTCAGCAAAATTAGAAATGCCTGCAGGCATCCTTGCAAGTAACTAAGAGCTTGATCTCTGCACCAGCTGAGCTCTGTTTTGTAATCACCTTTATAGCATGACTGCAAATGCTACAAAAATGTGACCATGCCTAGTTCATCTGTTTTTCCAATAATTATCAGGGGCTCTATCATAGTGTAAGCCCAACAGAAACTTCTGGCATTTACTTAACACACGTGTATGCCAGGGGCTTGGTAAACCCTGAAAGAGAATAACTGCATTTCATAAATTATCTTCTTAGGTATTTTGTGTTCCCTTGACAGTTGAGGAATGAGGCTCAGAGAAGCCTATGGATTAGTCCAAGGGACATAGGTAGTAAGTAGCACAGCCAGTCTCTTTTTTTTTTTTTTTTTGCGGAACCGGGGACTGAACTCAGACCTTTGTGCTTGCCAGGCAAGTGCTTATTCTACTGAGCTATCTCCCCAGCCCCACAGCCAGTTTCAAAATGAAGACTGCTGAAGTTGTACAGCCCTGCAGTGTGCTGAGGCCCTTTGGCCTCAAGCATTCTAATCAGGAGTTTTCTCCAGGACCGTCTGGAGCACCTGCGGAGGCAGTGTGGGCCTCATGTCTCAGCTGCAGCCAAGGATTCTGTGGAAGGCATCTGCAGTAAGATCTACCACATCTCCTTGGAGTATGTAAAACGCATCCGAGAGAAGCACCTGGCCATCCTCAAGGAAAACAACATTCCAGGTAGGGACAAGGTGGTGGGGAGCTCGCAGTGAAGCCATCAGCTCTACCTTGGGCCATGATTGAAGAAACAAAGGATAATGATCCTCAAGCCAGGGAACCAGTTTGTCCCAGTGCCATTTGGGTAAACTTGCTGTCCCCTTTGGCTAGAACAAGTCAGCACTCTTCTGGGAAAGTCAGGCCAGTAATCAGTAGATGGACCTGGACTTCCATCCATACTCTGGCTCACTTTTTCGAGAATGAGGGATAATACCTGACCTACTCATAAGTACTTACTACATAAATAACAGCTTGGCCCCTACAGGTCTGCATATTGCAGCTCTCATCATGACCAGCACAGCTCTGGTACTTCTGCTCAGCAGCAATACCCATAGGCCTCAGCCTACTTGTCTACCAGGCCTCAGTGCACATGACGAGGTCAGCCGCAGTGTTGGGCATCCGGACACAGGCCATCATTTCTACCTAACATGTGCCTGGTGGTTTCCTTTAGTTTTTTAAGGCTCTTTCTTGTCTCTGTAAAGAATTCATTTGCAGCAGTTTAATGAGAATGAGACTTATTCTGTATAAGGCACCTAGTTGGTGCTGAGGCTGTGTGGCCACTGGCCCCTCACTGCTTACCCTGTCCACAGAGGAGGTGGAAGCCTCCGAGCTGGACCCCCGACTGGTGTACTGCTACCCACTGCGGCTGGCTGTGCCTGCACCCCCCATGCCCAATGTGGAGATGCACATGGAGAATAACATGGTCTGCATCCGGTACAAGGGAGAAATGGTCAAGGTCAGCCGCAACTACTTCAGCAAGCTGGTAAGAGCTATGAGGACAAGAGTCAGATGATAGCACAGACTGGGGCCTGGTATCTTTCTTGCCTGGAGTCCAGAAGCAAGTGGCCAGTGGTGAGGCTATGGGACCACTCCTAAAAGCCAGGTCTTTCTGCCCTACAGTGGCTCCTTTATCGATACAGCTGCATTGATGACTCACCTTTTGAGAGGTTCCTGCCCCGGGTCTGGTGCCTTCTCCGACGCTACCAGGTACAGACCTGGGGCAGTAGGTGGAGGGCTTCCCTCGGAGAGTAAACCATCCAGCCTGATGCTGACTGTGACTACTCTACAGATGATGTTTGGCGTGGGCCTCTACGAAGGGACTGGCCTTCAGGGATCGCTGCCTGTGCATGTCTTTGAGGCCCTCCATCGACTCTTTGGTGTTAGCTTTGAATGCTTCGCCTCACCTCTCAACTGCTACTTCCGCCAGTACTGTTCTGCCTTCCCTGACACAGATGGCTACTTTGGCTCCCGCGGGTGAGAGCTAGGGCCTGGTGGATCCCCCTTGCCCAGCATGGGAAGTTGTTTCCACAGCACAGGTTATATCAGTCTGCTCCTTGAGTTAAGATAGTCTTGGAGTTAATCATTTCCACTACGTATCAGCCAGGTGGCCTTGCGCACGTCACCGAACCTCTGGGAGCCTCAGTTTTTGACCATGTGGGCAAACAAATGACACCTTAAATGTAACCTGTGAGCTTCTCAGTAAATTAGCTCAGGTTTGGAATAGGGCCACCTAGCTGAGACCTCTCATTCAGGTAGTGGGCAGCAATGAACACAGATGAAAGGAGAAGCTGTCTCTAGAAGGGGTGGTCAGACTGTCAGGAGGCTCAGAACTCAGCAGCTGGGGAGTCTTGGGTGTAACTTGTGCTGTGTTAGCCACAAACTCAGAACTGAATCTGAACTCCAGGTCCTTTAGTGTTGCGGACAGTGGCATCCAAGCCTAAGCCTGTCCTCATCCATTTTGTGATCATTCCTTAACTTGTCCCAGGACAAAGTCAGTGTAAATGTTAGCCTCTGGCCTAATCATGGCCATCTTTTCAGCATAGCTGTGTAAGGGTGGAGTGACTTCCATCTCTGGTTGAGGGACAGGTCCTAAAGGGACTTAGAATGCTTGCCTCTGCCCTCAGACCCTGCCTGGACTTTGCCCCACTGAGTGGCTCCTTTGAGGCCAACCCTCCATTCTGCGAGGAGCTCATGGATGCTATGGTCTCTCACTTTGAGGTAAGTGTGGGTCTCTCACTTTGATGGGGGAAGTAGCAGGGAGAATTGCATCTACCTGGGTGGCAGCCATCCATCCACCTGTGCTTCCTTCTACAGAAACTGCTGGAGAGCTCTTTGGAGCCCCTGTCCTTCATTGTGTTCATCCCTGAGTGGCGGGAGCCCCCCACACCAGCGCTCACCCGCATGGAGCAGAGCCGCTTCAAACGCCACCAGCTGGTCTTGCCCGCCTTCGAGCACGAGTACCGCAGCGGCTCCCAGCATGTCTGCAAGAAGTGGGTGCTTGGGGAGGGCAGGGCAGGAGGGCCAGGCTGGCTAGGCCAGACTGATGAGGTCCAGCCCAGGCCCAGCCCCACCCTGAGCAGCTGCCTTTGTCTGCAGGGAGGAAATGCACTACAAGGCTGTCCACAACACCGCCGTGCTCTTCCTACAGAATGACCCTGGCTTTGCCAAGTGGGGGCCAACACCGGAGCGGCTACAGGAGCTAAATACCGCTTACCGGCAGTCAGGCCGCAGCCATGGCTCCAGCTCTTCATCTTCTTCCTCCTCAGAAGCCAAGGACCGGGACTCTAACCGAGAGCAGGGCCCAAGCCGAGAGCCTCACCCAACTTAACATACCCTGCGGGGAGGAGAAGCCTCCGGGGGTACTAGTATGGACTGCTGGGACTCTAGGCCCCTCCCTGGGGCTGGCAGCAGGACTTGGGCTGCCACTGACATAGGAATATTATAGCCCTGTCAGGGCTCCCCCTCCCTGCCCCTCTCCCCACATCCCAACTCAGACTCATTCTACATCCTTTGTAAATAGGCCCAAAGCCTTCCCAATCCCACAATGACCCTGTCGCCACCTTGTTTCATTTGTAAAAGGAAATACATAAACCCCCTACGAATGTGTGAGGGTCTTGAGGGCAGAAGAGGCTGAAAACTTGGAACCACTCTGGATCACTAACTCCATACCTGAGGGTTACTGGGTATGAGGTTAGCAATCCTGATTCTTGGGCCTCTGTACCACATCCCAGAGACTCCATATTACAGGGCTCTGGTGGCCTCTGCCTGTGCCCGTGAGATTGGAGGAGTCCAGGATCTGTGCCATCTAACTCCAGTCCTCCATAGCTGAGCCAACCCAGGTACCTCTGAAGATGAGGACCAGTAATTGTACCCAGTGCCCAGGCTGAAAGCCATACTCATACTTGGCCTGGAGCTCCCCCTTTGAGTGGGCAGCTGGGCTCAGGAGATAGCATCAGAGCCACTGTGGACCTCAGGGTAGAGGGCTTCCTTTAGGCATAAAGTCCTGGGGCAGAAGCAGGCTCCGGAGTGCTTGCAGGGCTTTCCCCAGCTCAGCTGTCCTAGAAGGAAGCCTCTGCACCAGGGCACTGCTCTGAATGGGGCCACTGTAATTCCAGAGGCAGGGCCAACTGCACTGTGTAACCAGGCCATGTGGAGGCTTTGGCTTTCAGCTTGCTTTGTCCTCATGTGGTTCACACTTACCAAGTGGACAAAGTAAGCTGGCCAGGACTGGACTCTGGTCCCTTTATTGAGACTAAGGGGCCAATGGGTCCATCCAAACAAAAATAAATCTCTCTTGAAGCCTGCCTGCAGGCTGGGGTACCCAGCACGTCCTAGCTGGGCCCGTGGCTGTCCCCCAAACCCAAGAGCATAAAGCTGTCCCATTTGCAGCAATAGGAGACTGGCTGCCCAACATTTGGAGAGCCTAAGTGGGAGAGGGAGATGAGCGTCCCTGATCCCCAGGAGAGCTGGCCCAATAGCCATGATCCACATTGGGTCCTTGGGCTCAGTCATCTGTTAGGGTGATGACATCATACTCGATGCCCTGGTGCTGCAGCTGTTGGATGTGTTCAGGCACTGCCTCTTCTGTGCCAAACAGACCCTGGGCTTGGGCCATGGCGGCATCAGCCACTGCTGCCAGGAGGAAAAAGCACAGTAAGCCCGAGGCCCAAGATCTAGGCCTCAGCCCCACCCCTGGGGTCTAGATCTAGCCCCATACCTGTGACAGCGGAGTGTGCTGCAGCCTCAAGCTGAGCCTGAGTTACAAGCTGCTGGCCTGGGGACACGGGCACATACTGGATCTGGAGGGGAGAATCTGGTAAGAAGCAGCCCTAGAGGAAGGATCCTTTCAGGGTTCCAGCTATGTGTAGTCCCTCCTACCTGGGACTCCTGCAGGAATGGGGCTGCTTGTTCATACTGGATGTGTGTAATCTGGCCCTCCTGTACCTGCAGAGAAGAAGCCAATCCATGACCCCAGAAGGAGGTGGAGCTGCCCTGCCCCCCAACCCCCACTGCAGCCCAGGCCTGGCCTACCTGGATGTGATGGCCGTCAGGGACCACAACATACTCCTGGGGCAGGAGGTGCTGGACACCATCCTGGGAGATGATATACTGTACCTAGAGAAGGGTGGTGGGAGGAAATCATTGGGGCCCCACCCAACAGGTTCCCAGCTGAGGAACAGAGGACCATGGACCCTGGGAAGAGCTTGTGCCTCATGGGATGGAGGTGGGGGGTCTAGCAAGGACAGCAAGACTAAGGAAAAGCAGCTTACCTGGTTGTCAGCAGTCACGAGGTGCTGTACTGTCTGGCCATCTGCTGTGGTGATCTCTTGGATATAGGTGGCTTCTTCCTGCCAAAGACAGGCCAGCTCTAGCCTCAGCTCTGTCTGCCCCATCCTGCCATGAGCTGTCACAGGGCCCCAACCCTGGTTTATACCTGATTGGCCACTGTCTGTTCCTGGGCCACAATGATGTGTTCCTGGCCCAGCGCCTGCTGCAGCCGCTCTGGGCCCAGGACACCATGGCTGGACTGGAGGGCAGCTAGGTAGAGGAGACGGCGCTTACTCAGGGTTCTATGAGTCCCAGAACATCTGAGCCCACAGGTGCCTTCTGGGGCAATAGCTCAAGTCTCTGATCAACCTTGGTGCCCCTATAGCCTTGTGGTAACTCACTGTGCAGCGTGGCCAGTGTCTCCTCATCACTATTTAAGATGATGGTCTGAGTGGGCGTTTGGGCTGGGGCCCGGGCTGTAGGGGTCCCTGCTTTCCTGCCATCAGGGCTGTGTAGCCGCTGGATATGAAACTTGAGGTGCCCATTGCGGTTGAAACTGAAAAGGAAGAAGGGTCAGGATGGCTCCACCAAGTGTGCCTAGCAGCCCCTGCCCGGTGGCTGCCCTTACCGCTGCCCACAGAGGTGGCATGAGAAAGGCTTCTCATTGGTGTGGGTCAGCACATGCCGCCGCAAGTCCTTCTTGTTCTTGGAGGCGAAACTGCACTGGCTGCATTGATGAGGGCGCAGGCTAGAGTGCTGCGCCATGTGGGCCTGCAGGGGGCAGTCAGGGTTGGCACCAAGGTCAGCACAGATGGCAGCAAGACCTAGATTCCTACAGCCATCTGGTCAGGGAGCCAGGCAACACAGAGCCAGAAAACACAAAACCCTGTGTCCTCATGAATTGAACAGAAAGTACAAGTGAGACTGAGATTGCTGTTGCTGTGACCTGAGAGGGCCAAGCCATAGGTTCTGCCAAGAGGCCACATGCAGAGTCCTGTCCTAGCTTACAAACCCCCTGTATCCATACATAACTCCCAGGTGCTGGGTGAGGTGACCTCTGACACCCTAGGGCTTAGTCCTGCCTAACTGGGTCTGTCTCCCCACATGGCCCCTCTCCCTGAGCTCTGAGGACATAGGACATGGTCAGACAAATAGAGGGAGTCCTAGTGATGGACCTAGCAGGAGGCCCACGTCCCACCACGCTGTCCGCTCGCTGGCCACAAACCTCCGTGCCCTCAGCATTCCAGAAAGCTTAAGATTCCTCGGTGTGCCTCATGTCCTCACCCTCAGTGCCTTTGCTCCTTTGGCTCCAACTCCCACCTGCCCCATCACTAAACATCTTCCCCAAAGTCCAATGACTTTCTTTCTGGGTGTCTGCTCTCTGCCCTGCACTCTTCTAACCAGGGACACTATCTGGCACTAGTCACATTTATGTTTGGTTGGCTGCCTACCCAGGCTGAGCTTCTTGAGGTCTGAGTCATGTCTGATCCTAGAGGGGAGCAGAAGACCTAGTCTGGGGGAGTGGGCTGCTCAACGAAGGCTTGAATGTGCATGGGTGGCTGGATGACTGAGCAGAGGCAAGGCAGGGGTAGCACCTACCCGGACCTCCGGCCACTGGCAGGCACTGAAGGAGCAGTCAGGGCACTTGAAGGCACCAGGCCCAGCGTGGGCCCGTTTGTGACTTTCCATCTCTGCTCGGCCAGGGAAGGCCTCGGCACAGATCTTACAGGAAAACTTCTTTGACGTTGCAGATGGCGGGGAGGGTGGCACTACCAGGCCCATGGCTTTGCTGGCTATAGGAGGTGGAGAGGAGGAGCTCGGGGGGTCCCCCATCCTGTGGGTCTTGGCTGGTGATAGGGGCTCAGGGCCATCTTTGGACAGTCCCCCACACTGCAGCAGGGGCCACTTGGCTCCGGAGGTCAGGGAATCGGGACTGGGGAAGGAGATGGAGCCATCTGCAGTCAACTGTGGAGAGACCAAGCTGTATGAGATGCTGGAGGTGGGGCACATGTTTGGGGAGGCAGAGTAGGTGTTGGCCACCCCAACCTACCTCGATATGGTGCAGCTGGGTTCCATCGGCTGCCATGATGTAATGGGTGCCAGTTTCTTTCAGGGTGTCACTTACAACCACAGCCTGGGCTGCCTCCCCTGGGGGCTCCTCACTGAAGACACAGAGAAAGGGAGGGGAAAGGCAGAGGTTTAGAAGAGGAGGTTACGGAAACCAAGCTCCCAAACAACAGCTATCAGCTGGTACGGTGTTGCACAAATGCTAATCCCAGCCTTTGGGAGGCTGGGGCAGGAGGATCACCATGAGTTCAAAGTCAATCCGTGGGCTAAAGATATAGCTCAGTGACACAAGTAGCAAGCACAAGGTCCTGAGTTCGATTCCTAGTACTCCCCAAAAAACAACAACAAAAAGCCAGCTGGGATATACAGTGAGTTCAAGACTAATCTAAAATACATAGGAATGGGCTGGGGAGATGGCTCAGTAGAATAAGTGCTTTCCTGGCAAGCACAAGGGCCTGAGTTCAATCCCTGATTCCGCCAAAAAAAATTAAAAATAAAAAACATAGTAAGACCTGTCTCAAAAATAAATAAAACTCAAAATACAAGCAACAGGAATCCACTGAGGGGAACCACCATCACACAGACTTGGAGAACTGCCCTATACCAGTGTCTCTTCCATAGGTATTTACTTAAGTGCCCACTACATTGTCCTGTGTAAAAAGTAGTAGCCCAGGGGCCAGGGAGATAGCTCAGTAGAATAAGCGCCTGCCTGGCAAGTGCAAGGGCCTAAATTCAATCCCTGGTTCGGCCAAGAAAAAAAAAAACGCAGTGGCCCATATACTTGATGGGTCGGGGCAGCAAGGCAAAAGCCCAAGGAGTCCAGCCCAAGTATGGCCATGTGGGATAGAAGGAAGGGCCAAACCACCAGAGCCTGACCCTGTGGTGGCCAATTAGGTGCTGGAGTCTGAGAGCAGAGGCCAGATCCTCACAGGCTGCCTGCCTAGGGCTCCACACTGGAACCCCAAACTCCCATGCTTAGATTTAGGGCTCCTTCTGATTGCTTCAGAGTTCTGTGAACATCTAAACATTTCTGTCCCACACTCATTCTTTGTAGGAAGCCAAGTACAGGTGCCAGGCCTTAAATGCTCCATATGTCAGAACAGCAGAGCACCTAGCATCCTTGAAAATCAAGTGCATATAAGCTTGGGAACCAGAGGGACCAGGCTTCAAAGCCTCATCTCACATATAAGGTCAGAGCAGTTACCTGGCCTTGTATGTTTCCCATTTGTAAAAGGAAGGAAAAGGATCTCATGCGAGTGGATTAAATGCCATCAGGAGCATCAAGTTATTAAAATATTCAAGTGGCCTAAGTGCCTGGCCTTGGGCAGATCTCACCATGCCTAGGCACCTTTCCTGTTGCTAACTAGGCCCAAATCTCACCGCACTAGCACTTATTTATTTATTTATTTTTAATATTTATTTATTTGGTACAGGGTCTCACTGCATCAGCGTGGCATGTGGTACTAGGGATCGAACTCGGGTGCTTATGTTTGCCATATAGGTGCTTAGACCACTGAGCTATCTCCCAGCCTTTTAGTTGATTTTTTTTTTTTTTTTTTTTTTTTTTTTTTTTTTTTTTTTTTTTTTTTTTTTTTTTTTTTTTTTTTGTGGGACCAAGGATTGAACTCAGGCCCTTGTGCTTGCCAGGGAAGCGCTTATTCCACTGAGCCATCTCCCCAGCCCCCCGCACTAGCACTTATGAAAGGCTGAAAGGGGCCTGCAGAAGAACCTTACCTGTAAGGTGTGCCAGGAGCTGACGTGCCCTCCTCCATTGGGGGTGCTGTGATGACGCTGTAGCCAGCTCCACCAAATGCACTAGGTGCCAAGGTGATTTGCTGCAGGTCAGGGGGCCCTAGTTGGCTCTCGGCTGCCACACTGTCCCCTGGCTCTGCCACATGGAGAGTCACCACCTGTGGAGTGGTATCTTCAGGGGAGGGCTGTCCACCAGAGGATGTTAGTTCAGCTTCCATGTCCCCTGGTTTCACGACAGCTACCTGCAACGGCAACATTGGACATATGGACAGGGTCTGGAAAAGGAGCAGATGTTCAGGACCTCAGGACCTCAAAGCTCTCCACTCTGGCCACACACAACACTGCCACCACTCATTGGCACAACCCAAATTCTTTATAAAATTCTGGCTCCCCAAATTCTACTCAGCAACCAGAAATTGCCAAATATGAGGCAGTGGAACTAGGCACAGTGGTGCCTTCCTATAACCCCAGCTCTTGAAAGGCTGAGGCAGAAGGATTAAGAGCCTGGGTCCAACTGGGGAACTTAATGCAACTCTGTCTCAAAATCTGAAAACAAAAGGTGGAAAAGCCAAAGATGCATATTGTGAAGGGTTCAGCATAGAATCACACACACAAATACACAAAGAGTGGACCAGTGATTCTGTACCCAAGGGGGTACCTGGCAATATCTGGAGACATGTCTGCTGGTCACAACTGGCATGTAGTGGGCCAGGGACCAGGGATACTGCAAAATTATCTCAGTGCACAGGATAGCCCCAAACAGAAAAATGGCAGGAGGAGTACAATTGAGAAACCCAGGTGAAGAATCAAGTGGCAAACCATTTAAGGAAGCAAAGATTAAAAGTAGGGCTCTAGGGGCTGGGGAAATAACTCAGTGGAATAAGTGCTTCCCTGGCAAGTGCAAGGGCCTGAGTTCAATCCCCAGTTCTACCCCCCCCCCAAAAAAAGGTCTCTATCTCACATCTTTTTTTGGTGGAACCGGGGATTGAACTCAGGCCCTTGCACTTGCCAGTTAAGCACTTATTCCACTGAGCCATCTCCCTGGCCCTCTATCTCACAGCTTACTCTTTACTTTTTTTTTTTTTTTGTGGTACTGGCAATTAAACTTGGGACTAGGTACTTGCCAGGCAGGTGTTTATGCCACTAAGCTGTATCTCTGGCCCTCACATCTTATTCTAAAGTTTGCTTTAAATGGGTGTGGTGGCACATATTTGTATTCCCAGTAGCTGGGGGAGGCTGAGGCAGGAGGATCATTGGGAGTTCAATACCAGCCTCAGTTACAAAGTGAGCTCAAGGTCAGCCTGAATTACATAGCAAGACCCTGTCTCAAAAAACAAACAAACAAAAAAAGTGTTAAAGATTAGAATATAATAAAACTCTGTATTAAAAGAAAATGTACGCCGGGCGTGGTGGTGCATGCCTGTAATCCCAGCACTAGGGAGGCTGAGGCAGGAGGATTGTTGTGAGTTCGAGACCAGCCTGAGCTACAAAGTGAGCTTAAGGCCAGCCTGAACTGCACAGTGAGACCCTGTCTCAAAAAGACCAAAAAAAAAAAAAAAAAAAGAAAAGAAAATGTAGCCGGGCGTGGTGGCGTACGCCTGTAATCCCAGCACTGGGGAGGCTGAGGCAGGAGGATTGTTGCGAGTTCGAGACCAGCCTGAGCTACAAAGTGAGCTTAAGGCCAGCCTGAACTGCATAGTGAGACCCTGTCTCAAAAAGACAAAAAAAAAAAAAAAAATATTAAAGGGGGAAATTTAGTAACTCTTGAGATACTAGGTGAACTTTCTTTCTATACACAGAGTTCTTACAAAGCAAAAAAAAAAGGGGGGGGCGGTCACAGATGGCTCAGTGGAATGTGTCCCTGGCAAGTGCAAGGGCCTGAGTTCAGTCCCCTGTTCCGCAAAAAGAAAATTAACATCTTAATAGAAAAAGAGAGGACTGATAAGATAGCTCAACAGACTGAGTTCCTAAGCACAGGTTCTGAGTTCAATCCCTGGTACTGAAAAAAAAAAACCTTAGCCCCTGCTTAGGCAAGTGAAGGGACTGGGGTTCAATCCCTGGCACTACAGGCCATGCCAGCCCTGTCCTGCCCCTGGACACACTGAGCCAGCCACCAAGACCTGCTCATATGCTGGCGCATGCCTATAATCATCCCAGGGCTCGGGAGACTGAAAACAGGAGGATCACTAAGAATCTGAGCTGCATACTGAGACCCTATACCAAATACATAAAAATAAGTAAATAAAATAAAAAAGAAAAAGAGATACCAGCCAGGCATGGTATGGTATCTGCAGGCAGGTGTGGCGGTGTATGCCAGCAACCCTAAGACTCAGGAAGCTGAGGTAGAGGGATCATGAGTTTGAGGTCAGCCTAGGCTGCACAACAAGACCCGGTCTCAAAAGAAACAGAATGAGATGCAGGACACAAGCAATTCAGAAAAGGAGTAAGATTAAGATGATCTTTGAAAAAAAAAAGGGGGATCTAGGGAGATGGCTCAATAGAATAAGTGCTTCCCCAGCAAGCACAAGGGTCTGAGTTTAGTCCCCAGTTCCACACAAAAAAAAAGATGATCTTTGAACATACATAAAAACATCCAACCCATATTATAATCAGACTGTACAGTAGGACCATGAAATATATTGCTATTGGTTTGTGCTCCTAGAATTAATCAAAAACTGGAAAGAACCCAACCAGGAAAGAACTGGCTAAAGAAACCTCAGAGCACAGACATGACGGGATGAGAATGACACAGTGGGGAGATGCTACAGGCGACGAGATGGTAGGTGCTGGCCATATACAGACTGCGTGCGCCATATCCTGCTGAGGGAAGAAGAAAGGCACTCTGCTGGTGTATAAAGCATATGATCCTTTTTTTCTTTTTAAGTGCATTTGGTACAGAAGGCCCGGCCAAATAGCTCAGCAGATTAAAGCGTCTGCAAACAAGTACAGGAGCCAGGGTTTGATCCCTGGGCAGGCCTGCTGTGCCACAGCCCTGACCCCAGAGCGTGTTGAGAAGGTAATTGAGACTGGATGTGGTGGTGCATGTCTGTAATCCCAACTCTTGGGAGGCTTTAAATAGGCAGATCAGGCTGGGGAGGTGGCTCAGTGGAATAAGCACTTCCCTGGCAAGTGCAAGGGCCTGAGTTCAATCCCTGGTTCCACCAAAAATTAAAAAAAATAAATAAATAAAAATAAACAGACAGATCACTACAATCTAGTAGTGAGACCCTGAACACCCTGTAGACCCTCCCCTAAAATGCAAAAATCAAACAAACAAAAAAATTTGGTACAGGTCTCACTACACAGCTCAGAGTTGGAGTGAACTTTGTTCACTCCCCAGCAGTGGGATTACAGGCATGCGCCACTATGCCCAGACTGGCTCAATGAGCCCGGGGGCAGAGCCAGCCCAGCATGTGCTGCCACAGGTGGAGCCCTGGTCCTTGCACTTGCTAAGCAGGTACTTGGTCCACTGAGCTATCCTGCCAGCTCTGATCCTGTTTTTTAAAAGACAGAGGTGTAAGTATTATTATATGCATGGACAAAATCAGAAGAAATTTCCTTGTCCTATTAACTGGTTATCTGAGGAGAAAAGAGAATGCTAAGGACCACTCCCTTCTGTACTGAACATTCTTTCCTCTTCCCCTCCTGACGTTTTTTTCTATTTTTCCAGTATTAGGGGTTGAACCCAGTGCCTTTGTACTGAGCTACATCTCCAGTCCTTTGATTTTTTTTTTTTTTTTTTTTTTTTTTTTGGCGGAACTAGGGATTGAACTTAGGCCCTTGCGCTTGCCAGGCAAGCATATATTCTACTGAGCTATCTCCCCGGCCCCAATTTTGTTTTGTTTTTTTAGAGTCTTGCTAAATTACTTAGCTGCCCAGGCTAGGCTTAAACTTACAGAGTGCTGGGACAAAGGGCATGTGCTAACAGCTTTGAGTACTGCTTAGCTTCATTTTTTTTCATCCACTGGGAATTGAACTCAGGACCTTGCGCTTGCTAGGCCAGTGCTTATTGATATTCCTGGCTTAGCTTCCTTTCATTTGTTTGCAGCATATGCTTACAATCAGAACACAAAACAAGCCTGCCATAATAGCAGCAGACAAACCAACTGGGCAGCACAGAAAAGTTCAGATATAGTGCCCACACATAGGGATCTAGCATATGATACAGGGGTCAACTGGAACCATGATTAGAATAAGATTATGCACTATATTGTACTGGAGTACTTTTGGAAAAAAAAATTAGACTCCTACCTTTCTACATATATCAAAAATAAATTCCAGATGAAGTAAAGATTTAAGTGTAAAAAAATGAAACCCTAAGGAAAAAATGCAAATGAATGTTTATACCATCTTGAAGCAAAGGTTAGAATCATGTCAAAGGCAAAAGTAAAAGATAGGTAACAAAGGATATAAAACTTGCATATTCCCCAAAGGGGTGAAGCACATTCTATGATGCCAGGGAGATGGCTCAGTGGAATAAGCGCTTCTACGGCAAGTGCAAGGGCCTGAGTTCAATCCCTGGTTTCACAAAAAAAACAAAACAATGAAGCACATTCTATGACAACTTCTAGGTCCAATGCCAGTCTCCGTTTCCAGCCTAGCTTGGCAGGCAGCACATTATAGCTCTAAGTTCTGGTATTTATCATCTGAAATACATGCTGTTTTCAAGTGGCTGGGCACACATGTGGTGCTGACCAACTCTCCTCCTCCTTGCAGGCAGGCTGCACATGTGAGGCAGGAGAGGCAGGGATGCAGCTGGGTAGAAGAGAGGAGGGGTAAGGATGATGAGCTGCAGGGGATTCTGGGCCTCAGGTGCCTAGGCCAAGGCTGCTGACCACTGCGTAGGTCTGGGCAAGATAAAGGGTTGCTAGTCTGCAAGCTGTGTGGGGTGTCTCGGCTAATGGGAGGCTTGCTCCAATCCTGGGGGCACAGGAACAGGGTGGCCCCAGGGCAAGGAGGAAAACCACAGAATGGGCTCAGAAGCCAGGGCAGCAGCATGGACTACAAGCAGAGGTTTCTAACAACCGGAGAGTGAAGTGCAAGACCCTCAATTGCCCCGACCTCCCAGGCCCTCCCTGGCTTCCCTGTCCATCCCCCAAGTCTACCCACTTAGTTTCAGTGCACAGTCCCAGCCCCACTAGAGCTCCCTGCTAGTGGGGTAGGTCTCACACCCTGCCTGCCTCTGGCCCATGTGCCCAGCAGAGCTGTGTATGTGAGGTGGCCAGGTTAGGGGAGAGGTCCTGGCAGCTCACCTGTAGGGCTGTGCCCCCCAGCTCCCGCTGGGCACTCATGTTCAGCAGCAGGTCTAAGGCTGTCTGTGTGGCCATCGCAGTGGACTCCTCAGCTCCTGAGGGGCAGCAGGGTGTCTGAGAAGGGGCTGGAAAAGGGCACCAGTGTCCCTTCGCAAAATGCCAGCTTCTGCCAGAGCTCACCTTGCTGGTAGATGATGGTGGCGCCGCCCAGGGTGTCTGAGCAGAGCAGTGGGGAAGTCTCAGGGGGCTGGAAAGGCACAACCTCTGGAGGGAGCTGCAGGCAGGGACACAGCAGAGTCTGAGGGGGTGGCCCTGGCTTGGGGGACCTTACCAAGCCCCTCTGCCCCATCAGCATTTTCCACCTTTCAGCCTATTTCCTCTCCATGGCCACCTACAAGGACTTTTCTTGTTGTTGCAGTACTGAGGCTCAAATCCAAGCTTTTGACACTCAGTGACTCGCCTAGTCCATATATTTTTTTAAATAAAGTTTATGAGTACATTTAAGGTACCTTACATGTAACCAGCCCATTTCTTTCTTTTTCTTTTGTTTTAATTTTGAAACAGGGTCCTGCAAAATATTGCTAAGTCACCCAGGCTGCTTTGAACTTGCAGTCCTGCTGCTTCAACCTATGAGTGCTGGGGATTACAGGTGTGCACACCCTACACTTTTCAAGATATTTACCAGGGCTGGCCAGAGAGCTCAGTGGACTAAAGCACCTGCTTAGGCAGGTATAGGGACCGGGTTCAGTCCCTGGCATGCTGAGACATCCAATGAGACTGGGAATGGTGGCGCATGCCTATAATCCCAGCACATGGGAGACTAAAAACAAGATCACTATAAGTCTAATCTACATAGTGAGACCCTATAGATCCTGTACTAAACAAACACACATACACACACACACACACACACACACACACACAATATTTATCAGCTCAAAGCTACAGGGGAACCTACTAAGCCCAAATAATGAAGTGGCTTGCCTCGGAGGGCTAGCACTTGAACCCCAATCTGTCTGTCTGACCTGGAGCCTGTGCTTCACCCACATGCCATGTCATTTCCAGGGCTTTTGCGGCTGAGAAAGTGAGCTTTCTACCTTAAATCCATCTTTTTTTCTTGCTAACAGCATTCTAATTTCCTTGGAAGGAGACAATATTCCCAGCTATATGACTATTTCTCAGCCTCCCTCTCAGCTAGGTAAACTGCTAAGCAGTTCATGAGGAAGCACAGTGGGCAGAGAGCAAGCTCCTTTGGAATCTTCCTCTTGCTTGCTGCCTAGAAGGCAGCTGAGATTACTGCTGCACGTATACTGTAACACGAGGGACTACAAAGATGGGAGGGGGCCACAAAGACAGAAGTTATAAGCCTATGGGGACTGGGCAAAATATTGACACAGCCTGGCTTCAGTACCATGGAGCTGCCACACCACCTCTGGACTGGAATTCTTTTGTAGAAGAGAATGATAATCTATCATTACAATTAAGCCACTGGTATTTCTGTTTTATGTAACAGCACTGAAAAGTCTCCCGGGCTGCAGCAGGCTAGTGTACCTGTGACTCAGCTGATCTTTTTTTTTTTTTTTGGTGGGACCAGGGATTGAACTCAGGTCCCTGCGCTTGCCAGGGAAGCTCCTATTCCCCTGAGCCATCTCCCTGGTCCCTGAGCCATCTCCCTAGCCCCTGACTTAGCTGATCTTTACCACAATTTAGGGGCAGGGATCATTTTGTGGAACCCCAATGTGCAGAGGACCCCATGGTTAGGAGATGGCCCAGCACTGGGGCCCCTCCACCCACTTCCAGCTAGGCCTACCTCAGGAGGTACTGGGGAGGTGGAGGGTGGTACAGGGGTCGTACTATGCTGCTGCTTCAGTTCCTCGATTTGTTGCAGAGAGAAGAAGGGACGGCGGCGGGAAGGGGGCTCCTCAGGGTGGCGCCGCCCCCATTCCTCAAAGCTGCTTGCATGTCGGCACCGGACGTGCAAGCGGAGATTCTTCTTGTGCCTAGTGCTAAAGTGGCAGTACTCACAGGCAAAGGGCTTGGCTCCTGCAGCAAGTGTAGGAAAATACTGGCACCCACCACCCACCCGAGGAAGCCCTCCTGAGTCCAGACAGCTCTCCACTGATGCACTCCCAGCCACTTATTCCCATGCTTGGGCAAACACTGCCCATTCTGGTAGGCAGGACCGAGAACTATTGGGGCTACCCCAGCACCCATAGCCTTCCTTCCAGGTCACCTAATATTGAATTATCAAGCCCTGGGGAGGCAGGAATCCATCAGGTACAAAGAACTCTGGCTTCCCTTCTCCATCCCTATCCCCCTCCACCTCCCAGCCCATGCCCACTAACGCCACCAAGGGGGAAAGTACCACCACCTATGGGCCAGGTACCCACAGGCTCCTGCCTGTGCCAAGGGGGCCAGGTGAGATTCAGCTCTACTCTGGTACCCAACACATTCATGTTCAGGAACATGGAAGTCATTCCATGCCAACCACCCAGCAGACACTGCTGATTTCCCCATTTCACAGCTAAAGCCAGTTAAGAGGAGACAAGAGGTTGGCCTGGCGCTACCAGAGAACGGTGGAGTGAGAGCCCAAGCTGGACTCAGGGTAGAGGGTGCTCATCATAACTGTTTTTTCACATCTCGGGGCCTGTTCTGTGGCTTGCAGGGCTAATACTTCCAAGGGGAAAGAGGATGAGAACCAGCCTTGGGTGGGGGCAGGGAGAGTCGAGCGCTGGGGCACAATGCTGTAGTAAGCCAATCTGACCTGTGTGCTTGACGGCCACATGGGACAGCAGGAAGTCCTCTCGGAAGGTACGGTAGGGACAAAAGCTGCATTCGAAGGGCTTGTCACTGACGTGGGACAGCTGGTGGTTCAGAAGAGCCTTCTTGTCCTCGCAGACAAACTCACAGAACTCACACTTGAACCTAGAGGGAGCCAGAGGGAAGTTCAGTGGTGGGGGACTGGACATGCCCCTTCCCTGGGACACCCAAAGGGACATTCATTACCTGCGGTTGGCGACAGCCTGGATGTGCGTGAGCAGGTGCATTTTGAAGGTGTAGCGCTTCTTAAAGGACTTGCCGCACTGTGAGGTGTGAGGTGGAGTGAGTGGAGGCTGCGCAGGGAAGGCCCTCCTTCCATCCCAGCCAGCTCGAAGCGCGCCTACCTTGTCACACATGTGGGGCTTCTCAGTGCTGTGCGTCTTCATGTGCTGCGTCAGTCTCTTCTGCATAGGGTACACACGGCCACACACAGGGCAGGGGAAAGAACTCAGCTTTGGGGTCTGGGAAGATCCAAGAGATGACCAGATAGAGAGAATGGAAGAAGGACAGCAAGACCTTACCTTCTGTCCCTACCTGTCAGCAGCTCCCGGCAGGCTCCCGTCCCAGGCCAGTGCCCCACACTCACCGGATCTGGCCTCTTCTTACTGGGAGAGAAAGGCCTGGGAGTTAAATTATAGTTTCCCCAAACGCACCTAAGACCCTCTCGTGTCCATCGGACACCATCTGAGCCTTGAGCACCCATTCCCCACCTAGCCCCCTTTTCCTAGACCAGTATTTCTCCAAAAGGAGTCTCCTGGGAACCACACTGACAAGAGCTGTAAGTGGCACATCCTGTACCTGCCCACTGGTGTCTGCTCTGTCCCTGATCCCCCTTTCTCTCTGTCTGCCTCCCTCCCTCCTTCCCTCTCTCTCTCTAGCACAGAAGAGTTCATATTAAGGCTCTAAGAAGTCTCAAAGGAAAGGAATATATTTAGCCCTTTGGTTCACAGAACTCCCTTTCTATTTATTGAGGCAGCATTTCACTAAGTTGTCCAGGGTGCCCTCAAACCTGTGATCCTCCTGCCAGTCTCCTGATTACAGGCATGTACCACCACACCTAGACTGACTTCTTTCCTTCCCTCCCTGCCTGCCTTCAGAAAATCTTCACATATCTTAGAAACCTGACTTTTCCATGAACCCCAATGGAGTCAGGGTTCCAGGATCCAACAATGTTGGTCTCTGTATCCAACCTCTGCTCACACACGAAGTTGCAAACCTAATCAATTCAGTGAGGGACCATAGGCTGCTGAGGACATCTGCTCTGCCCCGACTGAAGCCTGCTCCTGGGACCATGATAGGGCGGGGACCCAGAGGGCACAGAACCTACAGATCACTCATGGAACCTGAGGTGCACAGTTTCCTCAAGAATTGTCCCATTACCCGAAGAGAAACTAAAGCTAGCAGCAAGGAAAAGACTGCCTGGGGCCTCGAGACCCTGTGCCCATTTGCTCGGGGCCACTCGACTGGGAACAGGTGGCCTTCTCTTCCCACGCCCACGTGTATGGTGCTATAAAGTGCTCATGTTTGGGACATGGAAGTCATTCCATGCCAATCACCCAGCAGACACTGCTGATTTCCCCGTTTCACAGCTAAAGCCAGTTAAGAGGAGACAAGAGGTTGGGCTGGCGCTACCAGAGAACAGTGGAGTGAGAGCCCAAGCTGGACTCTCAGGCTCCCAGGAAGGGGAAGCCATGGTGGAACCCTGCCCCACACCCACTGACCGGTCCCGGCTGTGCACGGCTGCATGGCGAATGACGTCCTTCCGGTAGACGCTGGTATAGCTGCACTTGTCACACTTGTAGGGCTTGCTGCCCATGTGGTTGAACATATGCTCCTGGTAGAGACAGGAAGTGGGCTGGGGCTCAGCCTCCTCCTGTGCCCAACACGCCTATGCCTCTGACAGAGAGCACAGACATCGGACCCTGCCAAGGCACCTGCGGAGACTGGAGACTCCTTAGTGAGGGCAACCTCTCTCAGCTGTGCCTAGTGCTGGCTCACTATTCAAAAAGGGAAACTAAGGTTGAAGGTGAAGAGGCTTTACAGTACAAGAGTGTGGAGCAGTACCCAGGCAGTGTGGCTCCCCTGCCGATACTCCTCCCACGGTGCTCAGGGACACACCAGCCCCAACCCCAGCACCCCACTGGTGCAGCCCATAGAACAACTTCCAGGCTGCCAGGAGTCCTGTGTAGGAAGGAGCCGAATGCGAGGAAAGCACCCTGTGCTCGCCAGCTTTGGAGGTACCCTTCCTGGGAGAGCATTTGTTTGCTGGGCCAAGCCACAGCTTTCTGGGTCAAGAAAATGGTTCCATGGTCACCCCCAACCTTGCCTGGCCCCAGGAGGATGGCACTATCTGCCTCCTGCATAAGCAGGGACAGGAAGCTGCTGCAGGTCCCCTTGCATGTCTGGCAAGAGGAAAAGGAGACCTTTCATTGAGGTGTTACTGCCATCTGCTGGAAAGCTTCAATGCCACCCTCACCAACAGTCTGTTGCCAAACGAGCAAATCTATAATGACTATACATGAACTGCATCCTCAAAAATGGGGTTCACTTGCACCCCTGCAAACTTCCACATCCCTGGGGCAGCCCTCTGCAGATCTTCCCACACGTTAGTGTGGCTGAAAGAACTATGAATTCTCTACCAGTGCGCTGGCCAGGGTGCCTGGTGCCCAGCTGCCCCCTCCTGCCCACCTGCCCTCCTGGCTGCTGTACCTTGAGCGAGGACCAGCGACGGGAGCGGTAGCTGCACTGTAGGCACTTGAAGAGCTGGGGGTCACCAGCTTCATGGGAGTTGACATGGAACCGCAGGTCCTCATGGGACAGGAAGCGGGAACCACAGATGCGGCACAGAAAGGGCCTCAGAAGCGGCTTAGGTGACTTGTAATAGTACCTGCCAGGAGGTGTGGCGGGAGAGACTGCTGGGCTGGGGTTCCCAGTGGCCCATCTGCCAGCCTCCTAGCCCTCACCACTGCCCCCATACTTGCGGTATTTCTTGCCAAGGAATCTCCTGGAGGGTCGGCCCCGGCGTCGGGGTGGGGCGTCAGGCTCTTCTTGGCAGGCGGGTGCAGTGTTCTCTGAGTCCGACTGACTCACACCAGACTCGATGGGGCCCTTGCCAGCCTTGCCCAGGGCTACCAGGCCTCCAGGGCCCGAGGAGCTGGAAGCCTCAGGATCTTGTGGCTCTGTAGGGCTCTCTCCACTCTGGGAACTCACAAGAGGCTCTTCCACACCTGGGACAGGCCAGCAGGGTACAAATCAGTCCAGGACAGACATGGGCCTCCCTGGACAGCGACAGTGATATCATCCCTTAGCTGGTTGCCTGTGCACCTCATGAGCCCGGACTGCTCTATGTGAAACAAGTGTGCTTTTCCATGTGTACAGCTTAGCACATGCTTCTGAAAAAGACCTCAGAATCTAACAACTACTATGTTGTTACTGGGCTTTGTACATTACTGAGGACTGAACTTAGAGGTGCTCTACCTCTGAGCTATGTCACCTGCCATTTTTACTTTGAGATGGGATCTTGCACTAAGTTGCTCAGGCTGCTCTTGAATCTGCAATGCTCCTGCCTCAGCCTCCCAAGTAACTGGCACTACAGTCATGCACCAGAGCGCCTGGCCCCCACTCGTCATGAGGCACCAGCCAGACATCCAAGAGGTAAAGTAGGTCATGCTGCGTGTATGTGGCACAGCTGGTGCACACACCACAGCCGCTCTTTTCTGCCAGTCAGGGTTCTCCAGCAGTCTCTCCCCTGTGAGGAGGCCCATACTAGGCTAGCTGAGACCGGTGTTCTGCACAGCCCACTCAGGCCCCTCTTGGGACCACAGCCTACCATCTGGGAGGTCTGAGGTCTCCAGGCGAGGCAACTTCCGCGGCCGGCCAGGTCTCCTTCGTGGCCTTGGGGTGCTGGGGGCAGGCCGCTGGAGCCGCAGTGGTCGGCCTCGGGGCTCATCCTCAGCGGGATTGTAGTCGCTGTCCTCTGCAGGGCCAGTGCAAGAGGGACATGGCTGACCTGCCCTTCCAGCCCACATCCCCATTCCTGCCTACTTTCCCAAGCAGAGGCCCCCAGCCCAGCTAGTGGATACTGCGTCTCCCCAGCGCCTGTCTCCATGTGGGCCAGCGGGCCTTCAGTGAGTGCTGTTGATGAGGGTGCACACAGCAGGCCTGGGAACCATGGTGAATTACCCTCCAGGTCATCGATGGCACCCGCATCCACAATGTCATCTTCCTCCTCCTCCTCTGGCCCTTCTTCCTCCTGGGCCTTGGCTGAGGAGTCCCTCTTGCACTGTCGCTCTTTCTTACTGGCTCCTGCAGCTGTTGCAAGGGAGGGTAAGACAAGCTCGCCGGGTCTGGCTCCACACCCCAGCCTACCCCACCCATAAGGGCTGCCATCTCGCACCAGCGCGGAAGTGCCGTTCCCGCATGTGCCGCAGCAGGGTGGCCTTGGTACCACTGCGGTACTGGCACATCTTGCACTTGAACTGCTGCACCACCACCACCTCCATCATGGCTTCCAGGCTCTGCAGGTCCAGCTCCTCGGTGCCAGAGGCCGGGGGCACCTGTGCCAGGGAGCTGGGCCCACCCCGTGCCTCCTCAGGCGGCTCAAGGCACATGGATGTAGATGTGGGCCCATCAGCCAGGGCCTCGATGGCTGCCAGGCTCTGCCCCAGGGTGGAACTGGACATTGGTGATGTCACAGGGGCACCTGGGGACAGGGGAGAGGACTGCAGAGGTTAAGCAGAAGGCGGGATTGCCCATGAGCTACAGCAATCTCAGAACTAAATTTCCCACAGGAGGCCCCCTGCCAAGTAGGGAAACCTGAGGCCCAGAGCAGTGGATAACCTGTCAGACCACATGGGGAACTTGGGGCGGAACCTGTCCTCTTTACTCCCTGCCTACTGCAGGGCTTCCTGGGTCCAGCCCTAGGGTTCTTACCATCATCTGGGCCCTGCAGGATTAGGTACCGTGTGGTCTCCGCTCCACCATCTTCAGCACTGGTCACCGTGATACAACCTAGGTGCAGGTGGGTGGAGAGTCACCCCCTGGGAGGACGCTTTCACTGCAGACCTACACTCATGGCCCCAAGGGGCAAGTGGAAACCAGCCTCATCACCCTGGCCCCACAGCCCAGTCACCAGGATGCCACAGCTTTCCCGGCTGCCTGACTTTTCACTGCTTGGCCTGGTAAGTCCTCTTCCTCCCTCTCTTACTTCCTCAGGAACATTACCCTGCCCCTATACTGCTTTCTTAAGGATAGCTTCCAAGATGGCTCTAGTGCTCTGTGAGGTGCTGGGGTCCCTGCATACCTCACTATTAACAGATATGCTTTATGTGCTCCTGTGCATATGAGTTTAGAAGCATTCTCAGCACAAGGTAAGCTGCAGCTGTTTCCATTACTGACCACAGGCGCAGTGCTAAGAACTTTACTGCAGGGCTGAGATGGCTCAGTAGAATAAGTGCTTGCCTGGCAAGCGCAAAGACCTGAGTTCAATCCCTGGTTCTGCTCCCCCAAAAAAGAACTTTACTTCAGGGATGGCCATATAGCTCATCAAACTAAAGCGCCTTCTCAGGCAGAAGGCGGAGGGACCAGGGTTTGATCCCTGGTGTGCTACGCTGGCCCTGCCCCCTGGACATGCTGAGACAGCAATTGAGACTGGGTATGGTGGCACATGCCTGTAATCCCAGTGCTTAGGAAGCTGAAAACAGGAGGATCACTATGAGTCCGATCTGTGTAGTGAGACCCTGAAGACCTAGTACTAAATACATTAAAAAGAAAAATAAAAAAAAGAACTTCACTGTACTCTGTCATTGAACCCTGTTTTTTTTACCATTGTGACAGGTTCTAGTCTCTGCTCAAACAGCTCACACACGTGCGCAAGAAGGTATTGAGCCTACAATCACATAGCTGGCTGCCAGCTCCATGGGGACTCCTGGGGGTCTCCCTGCATCCCTCTCCCCACTCACTCTGGATGAGGTCAGGCCCAATGGTGGACTCGATAATCTTGTCGATGGCTGAGCCCAGGTCCGAGGAGGAGGCTGCACAGTCAGGTACCAGCATGTTGGGGTCTGGGAGCGCACTGGAGTGCACGAGTGCCGGGGGGCCTCCAGGGACCCCTGCCAGTGGCCCACCAGACACAGAAGAGGAATCTGGCAGGTAGCCATGAGGCAGAGCATCTGTGCTCGAGCTGCTCTCTGACACTTCCTCCTGAGAGGCAAGAAATGGAAGAGATGGCTCAGGAATGGGGAGTGGGGCACAGGGAGCTCTCCAAGTCTCCAGCAGCAGGACTCGGGAGCAGAGCCCCCTATGCTCTCAGTGCATTTAGGGCCTGTGGGAAAAACAGAGTCCACCAAGAAAAGGCCCCCAGGGCCCTTGGCTCTGGTCAGGAGCTGTGCTGGAGTAAGGGAAGAGAACTCCAAATATTCTGCACAATAGCCAGAGAAAGTATCGTGATTGGGTTTTGACAAAATTCATTCCTTCTGTCTCCAACTCATCCTCAGCCTTCTTATCACCTTTTTTTCTTTTGGTCTGTTTAAACTTTTATTTTAGTTATTTTTAATTTTTTTTTTGTGGTACTGGGGATCAAATCCTGAACCTTGTGCTTGTCAGGTAAGTGCTTATTAGGCTACTGAGCTATGTCCCCAGCCCTTTTTGGTCTCTTTGAGACAGGGTTTCCCTATGGAGCTCAGGCTGGCCTTGAGCTCACTTTGTAGCCCAGGCTGAACTTGAAATGTTTTAAACTAGAAAGGATCCTCCTGCCTCAGCCTCCCGAGCGCTGGGATTACAGGAATGCACCACATGCCCGGTTTCTTGGCATCTCATCTCTTCTTAGCTGTATCTCTTCTACGAAGCCCACCCTGACCCCAAGGCCAAATGCTTCTTCACAGGCAGGACAGCAGGGTGATTTGTAATTCCTGAGTCTGTCTGCCCTGTGGCCCCAATTCCTCAGCCTGAGAGAAGTACCCCACCCCTGAACCCCTAGGATGCATCCTGTATTGTACCATCTCTAATGCAGACAGTACTTTCCCCGATGGCCTGGACTGCACCTGTCTTGTCCCTGCTGTATCCCCAGCCCTAGAGCAGGGCACACAGTAGGCACCACTGCTGACCTCAGAAAATCTCTAGGCCCTCAACTTGAGGGCTGTAGTTTGACACTCCTACCAAGGGATATTCTAAAAATGGTCATTACATTGCAGATAACAAAATATTTGAATGCTCACTGTGTGCTAGCCAGTTTTATTTGCTTTGCATACACTACACTATCCAACCCCTAGAACTCCACAAGGCAAGTACATCCCTC
>PVKA01019525.1:0-41898 GCA_004027165.1 Ctenomys sociabilis | reverse complement strand
ACCTGTAAATATAAGTTCATGTATGCACCTTGTACAGTACCAAAACGTTATGAAAACAGTTTGCAATGTATTAATTCATCGACTCTGTATGGTTAAGGTGTCTTGAAACTGTCTGACTGACATTTGTATTTTAATAAAATAAAAATAAATGAAAAAAAAAAAAAGAAAAAAGCAGGGGTGGCAATTCTGTTCTCACACACTCTCAACTTCGAACAAAAAACGATCAAATCACACAAAGGAGGCCACTATATAGAGCAAAAATTTAAGAGGAAAAGGTAACACTCATAAATATGTATGCACCAAACACAGGAGCACCCAACTATATAAGACAAATCTTAATGGACCAAGAACACAATCTAATATCCAAGAACACAATCTTAAAAAGAAAGTTTAACACCTCCTTATCTCAAAAGATAGGTCAACCAAACAAAAAAATTCTCAAAGAAGTAGAAGAAGTGAACCAGAGCTCTGTTTGGAACAAATGAACCCGGTGGGCATATACAGAGTGTTCCACCCAACCAGGCTGAATAAAAAATTTTTTTGGGTGTACATAGATCATTTTCTAAAATAGATGACATACTAGTCCATAGGTCATACTTAAGTATATGCAAAAAACCAGAAATTATCCCATGCATATTATCTGACTACGGTGTAATGAAACTAGAAATAAATGAACCCCCCCCCCCAGAAAAACCAGCCAAGTACATGGAAATTAAACAACACCCTACTCAGCAATCAATGGGTTACAGATGAAATTCAAGAAGAAATTCAACATTATCTACAACTCAATGAAAATTAAAGCACAACTTATTGGAATTTATGGGCTACGATGAAAGCAGTTTTCAGAGAGAAAATCATAACTATGAACTCACACATTAGGAAAACATAACAGGAACAAACAAATACCCTAATGTTGCACCTCTGACATCTAGGGAAGAAAGAGCAATCCAAACCTACAGCTTAAAGATAGGAAGAAATAATAAAGATTAGAGCAGAAGTGAACTCAATTGAGATGAAGAAAACAGTTCAAAGAATCAACAAATCAAAAAGCTGGTTCTTTGAAAGATGAAACGAAATCATTTAAGACCCTAGCTAACCTCATCAACAAGTGGAAAGAAAAAATTCAAATACAAGCAATAAGGAATGAAAAAGGTGAAATCACCAGGGACCCAGTGGAAATTCAGAAGATTATCAATAGCTACTTTGAGAATCTTTATGCTCACGGAATAGAAGACACAGAAGAAATAGACAGATTCCTAGAAAGCTATAAATTACCAAAACTGAATCAAGAAGATAAAACAATTCTCAGTAACCCAATATAAGCCAATGAGATATGAAAGGTAATAAAAATCCTGCAACAAAGAAAAGTCCAGGTCCTGATATATTCATAGCTGAATTCTATAAGAAATTTTTAGAAGGCATAATCCCTACAGTCCTCAAACTCTTCAGTGAAATTGAAAAGGAAGCAGTCCTCCCAAAATCACTTCTGGAGACAAGTATTATACTAATTCCAATGCCAGGAAAGACACAACCAAAAAAAGAGAACTACAGGCTAATCTCCCTCATGAACATAAATGCAAAAATACTCAATGAAATGCTAGCAATAGAATACAGCAAATCATCAAGAAGATCATACACCATGAACAGGTAGGATTCATCCCAGGGATGCAAGAATGGTTCAATATTTGAAAATCTATAAATGTAATATACTATATTAATAGACTGAAATAAAAAAAAAACACATGATCATCTCTCAATTCAGGCAGAAAAAGCTTTTAACAAACTCCAACATTCATTCATGTTCAAAGTCCTACAGAAAATTGGAATAGAAGGCCTCCACCTCAATTTGACAAAAGCCCTCTATGACAACACAATGGCTAATATAATTCTAAAGGGGAAAAACTGAAAACTTTTACTCTTAGATCTGGAACAAGACAAGGATGTCGTCTATCATGCCTCCTATTCAATATACATTTGAAATAATTAGCTACATCCATTAGACAAGAGGGAGAAATAAAAGGAATAAGAATAGGTAAAGAAGAAGTTAAATTATCACTTTTTGAAGATGATATGTGACTTTACTTGGAAGACCCAAAAAACTCCACCAAGAAGCTACTAGAATTGGTGCACAAATTCAGTAATATAGCAGGATAAAAAGTGAATACTCAAAAGTCAATAGCATTCCTCTACACAGATAACAAACACACTGAGAGGGAAACTATAGAAACAATACCTTTTACAATAGCACCACGGAAAATGAAATACCTTGGAATTCACTTCACCAAGCAAGTCAAGGAACTTTCTTGTTGTTGTTATTTTTTAACTTTTATTTATTTGTTTGTTTATTTTTATTTTATTGAAGTACAAATATCAATGAGATAGTTTTAAGTCAAGGAACTTTTCACTGGACATTATAGTACACTAAGAAAAGAGATTGTAGAGGATTTTAGAAAATGGAAAGATATTCCCTGCTCCTGGAAAGAAAGAACCAACATCTGAAGATGGCCACATTCCCAAATTATTGTACAGATTTAATGAATCCCTATCAAACTGCCACCAAACATACCTCCCAGACCTAGAGAAGTCGTTACTAAAATTTATTTTGAACCAGAAAGGACGTAGAATAGCAAAGGCAATCTTGGCCAACAAAGACAAGGCAGGAGGCATCACAATTCCTGACTTGAAATACTACAAAGCCACTGTGATAAAAATAGCATGGTATTGGCAATGAAATAGACCTGAGGATCAATGGAATAAATTAGAAGATGCAGAGGTCTCTGCAAACATGTTCAACCACTTGATCTTTGACAAAGGGGCCAAACACGCTTACAGGAAGAAAGTTAGCCTCTTTAACAAATGGTGCTGAAAAAACTGGCTTTCTACATGCCGAAAACTAAAACTTGACCCAGGTCGATCACCATGCACTAAGCTAAAGTCAAAATGGATTAAAGATCTAAACATTAAAACAGAAACATTCAATCTCCTGGAAGAGAAAGTAGGAGGAACTCTTGAAGACATGGGGGTAGGTAATGAGTTCATGATCACACATGTATTCACACAGAAAACACTTGAAAGAATTAAGAACTGGGATCAACTCTTATTGAGAGGTTTTTGCACATATAAAGAAACTGTCAACAGTGTGAAAGGACAACCCACAAATTGTTGAAAAATTCTTAACTAATAAGCACTAAAACAAAGGTCTGCTCTCTAGAATTTATAAATACATATTAGGGCCCTCAAATTTAAAGACCCAGCCCAGAAATGGGCATCTGAAATGAATAAACACTTCTCAGAGGATGAAATTAAAGAAGCGAATAAATATATGAAAAAATGCTACACATCACTAGCCATCCATGAAATGCAAATAAAAACAACACTGAGATACCATCTCACCCAAGAAAAAATGGTTATCATAAAGAAATCAACCAACAACAAATGTTGGAGAGGTTGTGGGGAAAAGGGAACACTTCTCCACTGCTGGTGGGAATGTAGACTGGTGGAGATCAGTGTGCAGACTCCTCACAAAACTAGACTGGAAATACCATTCAAGCCAGCTGTTCCCCTACTGGGAATTTTCCCAGAGGAACTCAAAGCATCATATCATAGTGATATATGTGTACCTATGTTTATAGCAGCACAATGTGTGATAGCAAAATCTTGGAAACAACCAAGATGTCCATCACATGAGGAATGGTTGAAAAAGATGTGGTATTTCTATACAATGGAGTATTACTCAGCTATAAGGAATGATAACCTTGGAACATTTATATTGAAGTGGATGCCACTTGAACATATACTCATAAGTGAAATAAAACAGAACCATATGTGCAAATAGTCTCCCTAGTATAAGAAATCAAAACAAGAAATACAACTAGAAAGGTATAACAACAATTAAAAAGAATTTATTCAGATTGGGTAAACTGAACTGCATATGTCACAGGGTAATAATAAGCTTCTCTTCTGGATGGTTAACAGCCTAATTTTTCAGATCAAAAATTGGAGAAAGTTTTGCGACGTCAGCCAACATTTTGGCCCTAGCCTTTCGAGGTCAGTGAAGACTCAGTACATAGGAGAACCTGTACTTTAGCATCATGGAACTCAGTTGTGCCCCAAATTTTCTGATCAAGGAGATTATGGGGTCACAGAGGAAAGTGATCATGATGTAGAGTGTGCCTAAGGAGAGTCACATGGAGAGAAAACTTTCTCTCAGGCTTTCACAGAGAGAAATGGGCCATGACTCATCCACATGGCTGACACTGACAAAGGATCTACAGAGTGAGGCAGGGGGTTACAGAATAAACCCTGAGGGGACTTGACTGACCTCATCAGACACAAAAGTTACATTTTTTGTTATATAAGTCTTGTTTTATCTCGGTCTTAACCATCCAGCAGAAAAGTATAAAAACAAAGTATGAAAGTATGAAATTAGGCCATAATAATAAGCTGAGCTGTAAATGTCTCTAATCAGCAACTTCTTCAGATAACCCCCTATTATCATGTAGTACTGGATGTGTTGAATTTTTCATTGAATTCAAGCACCTATAATAATTGAATGACAACAGATTACCCATCTCTGACAGGACTAAACAAAAAAAGGGTGAAACAAAGAAAGAACCATTCTGTATTGTTATAAACAGTACAGCTGGGATAAATATGCAGTAGATTTGCATAATTCTATGAGAAGAAAAATTTGCACTAATAGTGTTTGGATGGGATATCCTGTATGCTTCTTGTACTGTGGATAACCACTAGGAAGGTAACAATGTAAAAAATACTAATTATTGAAACTGTACTATAATTCAACTTTAAAAAAAAGATAGGTATACAGCTACATTGTCTTAATTCATTGATTAGAGGCATCTGCTCTAATAGTATTTGTGGATAGAGTATCATGTATGAACCTTGTACAGCAAAAAGCCACTATGAAGTCAATGTGTAATGTATTAATTGTTGAATCTGTCCTACTAATTTGATTTGAAACTGTCTCTTTGCTATTTGTTCTTCAATAAAATAAAATAAAGATAAATAGGCGAGATTATGTACAATTTTCACAAAGAAGAGTCAGGCAAGTTATCAACAGGACAAAGCTTCACCCATGAGTGTGAGGGTCTCATAGACAGGACACCATCAAGGTGCTATAAATCACCAGGAAATGTCCTCTCTATGTATACTGCAGAGTATGAAGATTTAAATCTTTAATCATGAAAACTTTGTCATTCAGGTTATCTTCATAAGGCTGGGTGGCAGAAGAAGGCAGGAAAAGGTTAGCACTTCATACCTCTTTTTGGGCTTGTTACACAACTGGGAGATAGTGCTGGCCCCTGAGCAGAAAAATGTGGTCATATTAAAGCTCAAATGCATTGTATCTCATAGACTCCTGGTGCTTGGTTCAGATGCAAGAGTGACAATCAGCAGAGAAATTCAGGTTTTATGGAACTGGAGCATGAGCTTAGCATGGCCATGAAGTGGGACTTCGAACATTATATCTATCTTTTTGTATCACTGAGGGTGGTAGGGAGTGTGGAGCTTTTATTGGACACTAAGCAACTCCATCTAGGTAATTGGAATGATGAAAACTAGGCTATTATCTGATTGAATAGAGGTGGATAGGCCAAAGTGGGAGAAATATCAGCTAGGAGAGTGTTGACAATGGATAAAGCCTTTTCTGACTCAATGAGAAAGGTGTCTATTAATATTTTAAGGTATTTAATAATATCTATAGTTTTTATAACACATAATACCTGTAAAGGTATTTAATATTCAAATAATATTGTAAATGTCAACCCAGACAAAGAAATATCTTAATTTTTGCATTCATATCATGTAGCTGAAATCAATTTTCTAGTTCTGAGTTGAAGAATATCCTTAATGTTGATGTTTAGGAAAAGGAAGGTTAGAGTTAGGATGTGGAATCTGATTGGTAGGAAGCTCTGGAAGAAGGGAAGCTCTGGAGGAAGGGAAGAAGTGGCTGCAGTGTGTTAAGAACAGCAAAGTATAAACTGAGTCTAGAGGATGTCCCTGCCCTTCCCTTGTCCTGCCCTTTAAGCCAGAGTGGGATGTGGAAACTTCCCACTTTCCACTGGTCACAGCTGAAGGGCAAGATAAGGTTTGCTGAGCATGACAAGGATCTTTAAAGCAATAGAGTAACAATAGCAAAAGTTTGCTTATTGACCCTTGTCTTATCTTTGCAAGAATGCTTTGTTCTTCTTACTAACCCATATTAGTCAGTACCCTATTCCAGGAAAGGTATACTATCCCTTATGAAAACATGTGCTCAAAAAATAGTAGCAAGCTTAAAGAGTCCTTGTCCTTGTCCATCCTGATGCACTGATTCCTTCCCAGATTCCCTTTATAAGTTACTAAATTATCTACCTTTTATTTCATCCTTCACAGTACCCCTGTCAGGGAAGTGAGGGCAATTGGATCTATTGCCAGGGAAAAGTTGTTATTAGGTGGAGGGAATGCAGGCAAGAGAGAAATGATTTGAGAGGAGTTATATGAGGAGCCAGGATGAAAAGGCTAAAGAATGCCTGGACACAGGGTATCTCAGCAGATCAGGGGACAGGCAGAAAGATTTTAGGGTTTTGGTGCAAAAACCTAAGGGGAAGCATAAGGAAATAGAAGCAAAGTTTCCCATAGAGAGCAGAGAGAGGTAATTTTCGTGCTGAGTGTGTCAAAATGAGATTGGCAACAACAGACATCTCCACTTGGGACTGAAGGCCATAATGGAGTGCTGATGAATAGCCATGGCAGACATCCCCACAGTTAGCTAAATATCAAGGCAAGCCTGTTCTCCTTTGGGTGTTTTTGGTCAGTGCTGTATTTAAACAGCATGCAAAGTGGGGTGAGCCTCCCTGCTCCAGTGGGCAGAAAAGTGAAAATGCAGGAGAGGAGCAGAGAAAATGTGTAGAAGGTAGAGGGAAGACATGAACACTATGGAACGAGTAGAGGTGAGTGGCACACATCTAATGGTTTTGATCATTTCCAAGTGTAACACGACATCTTTTAAGGTCTGACAAATGAAAAAAGATCTTCTGCTCTAACAGTTTAAGGATATCTCCCTTTATGAGTTTGGAGAGGAATTTAGTGGGAAAGCAAAGCCAAAAATCTAGAGGCAGAAGTATTCTATTGTACTGAGAAAGGAAAGGAGTTGTTTTTGGGTGATGGGAGTTGGAACCACGGGGTGTATGGGCATGACAGCTTGGTTGATAGTTTAAAGACCTTGTACCAGCTATAAGGGCCATCAGTCTTTCATACCACGAGAATGGGAGTGTTGTTAGGGGCACTGATGGTGGTTCAGAGATAAGGTTACAATAGGTGAGAAATAGGATTTAGTTTCCACAAAGCTGGGTGAAGGAGGCAATTTGGTCACTGGGCAGGGTAAGAGTGGTTAGGCTTGCGAAGAATGGTAAGCAGTTGTTGCATGAAGCCAGGGAGGGATAAAAGTATACCAAACTAAGGGGTTTAGGGGAACCAGAAGCTATGATGGAGGACAGGGAAGGAGTCATTAGGGTGTTTATAAGTGTTGTTTGTGCCTGAGAATGGTCAGAGTAGCTAACAACTTGGTAAGATGTCTCAGTCTAAAAGGAGAATGGGACAGGTAGGGAAGAATAAAAATGAGTGTTGGAAAGGCACTGACCCAATTGCTACCATATTGGAAGAGTTTTTAAGGGTTTGGAGTCTTTCCTTTCAATACTCACAACAGTAATTATGTCTAAGCAGTCTGGTCCTTGAAAGGAAGCTGAAGTTGAGTGGCATTCACTTGTATGAATTAAAACTGGAATGGACTTAGCTTCCACTTTAAGAGTTACCCAGAGTTCAGTATCCAAGATGTTTGAGAGGGTCTTTGAAGCTTTTGGTCAGCTTCAGTCTACAGTGAGCAACCCAAGAAGGTATGGGAATAAGCCTGTTGAGGGTCCCTGGTGACCTCAAGCATAAGTTATAATTGAACTGTTAATAATCATGTTTAAACAAGAAAAACTTGGTAGAAAGACTAATAAGAGTTATACACCACTGCTTAACTTTTTGAGACTATGAAAAAGCAAGTTCGAAATAGTTTGGGCAGTTTTTAACCCTGTAAAAGAGATTACCTCTACAGATAGACAGAAGCAATCAAATGACTTCATGGAATGTTGTCCTGAGCTCTAGGATGAAGAAGCCTCCAAGATATTTATGTTATTTATCTAATTATTTAGGCAATGCTACATTTTGTTTGAAATCCATTCTAAAGTTTCTGTCTCTTTAAGGCGCACAGATTAAATTTATACTAACAAACATGATTTACAAGGCAGTAAGGCACATGCACCAGTTTTTACATGCACATGAAAGAAAAAAGATAAACTGATGGAAGGAGTCTACTGGCTAATGGGCATATGTATTTTTAAATATAAACTAGATTTAATAAGAAGATCCATTTTACAGCACATTCTAAGTTTATCCTATAGTTAATATCTCTGTCCACCAAATAGTGCTTTTCAGGCAAGTCTAAATGTAGCATATATAAATCAGGAATATAAGACCTTCCCTGCAAGATTAAAATGTTCAGGTTATCTTTCAGTAAATACCTAGGCTTGTTTTTGTTGTAGTTGTTGTTGTTTTAGGTGTGGCCTACAACAGATGTGTTTCTGGCCACAATTGTGTTTTTACCTTTTGTCTTGACTTCTAGAGAGCCCTGTCTTGTCTGACTGCTTATAATATTTTTTATCTAACTTATCTGTCTATAATCCCCCTTCCAGTCAGGCATGGTGGCACATTCCTGTAATACAGGCACTTATGAGGCTGAGGTAAGAGGATTACTAAAAGTATGAACCAGACTAGGCTTAAAAAGTGAGTTCAAGGCCAGCCTGAACTTCATGGTGAAACTTTGTCTCAAAAAACACTAAAACAAAATTATCCCTTCTGCAAAGAAGTTGTTGACCCATTTACACCTCAGCTTAATATTGTGGCCCCGTGATGTATACTTCAATTTTATACTTTTCTGCTGGATGGTTAAGACCTAGATTGAGTGAGACTTATATACTAACACATGTACTTTATGTATCTTATATGGTCAGTGAAGTCCCCTCAGGGTTTATCTTGTATTCCTGTACCTTATTCTGTAGATCCTTTGTTTGTGTCATCCATGTGGATGACTCACTATTGTTGTGGAATGCTGGACTGTGTTGGATTGTGTTGTTGAGTTCAAGCACCTAAGTTAGTTGAATGACAATGGAGTGCCCACCTTTGACAGGTGTAGACAAAGGAAGGGGTGTAGAAAGAAAAAATCATGATGTGTGTGTATAGATAGTAAAGGTGGGATAGATAACGCTGTGATTCTACATAATTCTATGAGAGGGAAGATCTGCACTGATGGTGGTTGGACAGGATATTATGTCAGGTTCTAGTACTACGGTCATCCACTAGGAAAATAATTATTGAATTTTTGATATAATTCAGGTATAAAAAATAAGATAAGTATGCAGCTACACTCTTAATTCACTTATAAGAGATATCTGCTAAAATAATATCTGTAAATATAATATCATGTATGCACCTTGTACAATACCAAAACATTATGAAAATAGTTTGCAATGTATTAGTTTATCGAATCTGTATTGTTAAGGTGTCTTGAAACTGTCTGATTGACATTTGTAGTTCAATAATATAAAATATAAAAAAACAAAAAACAAAACAAAAAAAAAAAAACAAAATTATCCCTTCTGAAGAGGTATCTCAAACTGCCACAAGGGGCAGGGCACATTTGCTGATTTCTATCCTTTGTAGTCAGTCCAACAATCTCCCTGCTTGGGAGATTGAGTGACTTACCAAAGCACAATCCCCTAGAAAAATTCTCATGTCCTGGGTCTCCACTGACCTTTGAGGGCCAGGACCAAAATATGGGCTCTTTTTAAGCCCCATTTATCTCTCTAGTTCTGGTCTCTAACTTTTGGTTGTTGAACACCCAGAAAGGATCAGTTATATCAGTCTAAGTTAGCATAAGTACAGCACATGTGGGGAAAAAAAATTGTCCCTTCTTAAAGGCAAACAGTTGTAAGCTTTGTTAATTTAACCTCCTGGAGAGAGGGGTAGTCTCCAATCAAGGAGTTTATTTTTTTGGTACTGAGGATTGAACTGAGGACCTTCTGCTTGTCAGGCAGGTGCTTATCCTACTGAGCTTTGTCTCCAGCCCCCAAATAAGTACTTTTAACTTTTGACAAACTGAAGAAAAACTAGGTTTTAAGAGTCTGAAGACAGGGTTGGGGGGACAGCTCAGTGGTCTAAGCACCTGCCTGGCAAGTACAAGAACCTGGATTCGATTCCTGGTACCACATGCAATGCCAGCCCTAGAATCCAGCACACCATACAGGCCACCAAAACCATGGTGTGGTGAAGCACATCTGTAATCCCAGTGCTGGGGAGGCTGAGACAAGCATATCAGTATGAATCCAAACAAGACCCTGTACCAAATAAATAATAAAAGATTTTTAAAAATTTTAGTTTGAAGACAATAACCTCAGTGGCTGACCTAAGAAAGGTCTGACGCAGACAGAAGAACTGTCCCATTGTTCTTGCCACTGTATGAAGCAGGGATAGAAGGGCAGAGTGAATAAGGTAAAACTGTAGTCTGGACCAGGTATATGGTGAAATGGGTGTTGGGAGAGCATAGCACGGAGGGCTAAAGGAGCAGAGTGTAGCCCGAACCCCTTGGCCTGGTGGTGGGCCTTTAGAATGTGGTTCTGGGTGGGCTTGGGACAGGCATAGATCAACTCCCTCAGAGCCAGGTAGCTACAGTGTGGTAGCAGCAGGGAGGGCGGAGAAGGTGTAGCATGGGCTGTGGAAGGGTGGGCAGGGATATGGTAGTATACAAAGGAGTCTGGTGATGAAGAGGAGAGGAGGAAGCAGGGCATGGTGAGGAGGGCACAGGCCCATGTTTCCTTATCCAGCCCTGGCTCAGGTTTGCTTACCTAGAGGGAAGGCTGTACACACTAGCATGTGGGTGGTTTCCAAGTGCCTGAGGGTGGGTTGCAAGTACAGGCATAGAGTTAGGGCAGCCAGGGCTGGGTGTACCAGGCAAGACCCTGGAGGCATGCTTCAAGGAGAACAGCAATGGTGATAAGGAGGGAATCAGGTGGGGGAATAGTCAAATGGTGGCAGTGGTGGACAATCTGGGTTGCACTGAGCTCTCTCTGTGCTCCCTCCCCTATGGGTCGCAGTCATAGTGGCTAATAGTGCCAGCACTTACGGAGTCACAGAGGATAAAGAAGGCAGTAACCAGAGACAGATGGTAAAATTCAAAGGCAGCAAGTCTTACTCCATCTGATGCCTGTGGAAGTGTCCAGGGTGTAGTCTGAGAAATCAAAGTCACTGGGTGGCCTCTTAAAGATACAAAAGACTCAAGATATCAGGGCTTCAAGTCCCTCTAAAGAGGGGTACCATGGGACCAGGGAGATCACTCAATAGAATAAGCGCTTGCCAGGCAAGCCAAGGTCTTGAGTTCAATACCTGGCACCACAAAAACAGAAACAAAAAGGTGTACCTTATCCCCAGTTAACACATCATATAAAACTTGCAGAGGGAAAAGAAACTAGCTGAGAAAGCACAGAATAAGCAACCAGGACTGTTTATTTACTCCCATGGGAGTGGGCTGAACTCAGAAAACACAATCAACAGGAAGAGAGGGTAGAACAAAGGATTTAAAGGGAAGGGAAGAGAAGGAATTTGTTGCCTTAAGGAATTTGGGGGCAGAGATAGTATGGCTGTGCTTCTCCAAATGAACAGGGCAGATGCATGTGCGGGTCGGGTCGTGTTTCTCAGAATGGGTAGCGCAGACTGACATGGCTTTGCTCTTCTTTTGTAGTTTCCTGCTGTGTTTGCTGGTAACAGTCTCATCTGTCAGGCATGAAAAGGCCAAAGCCCAGCTTTTAAACCCTGTAATATATTTTAATGGATAAACATTTATGTAAAATCTATATAATCATTTGAATTAACTTTTAGCCATTATTAAAATTAAGGATTATATTTATCACTATTAATGAAATAAGGAGTCTATATACTCCAACTGATGTACCTGGGTAAATGTCTCAAGACAAATAGCACTTAATATTAAAGATTATTTACCATTCTATTTTTAATCTTTAGCCCCTCCTTATTCAATATGTTTGTAGCATTTATATCTTCCAGAGATCTGCAGCTCTTAGTCAAGCTGATGTTCACCTATGCTATACACACACACACACACACACACACACACACACACTAGTCCCTCGCTATTTCACAGTTCAACTTTGCTGACTTACTGTTTTGTGACTTTCAAAAAATATTAACCTAAACTATTTATAGTGGATTTTTCACTATATTGGAGGATTTTGCAGTACCACACACTATGTGTACGTTGTTAAAATTATGTAGTTTACAAATTTAGAAAATGGTTAGGAACATTAAAAGTATTGTTAGAAGTGTGTAAAAAGTTTTAAGAGTGTGGGAAGGGTTTATAAAGCCTTAAAATATATATATAAATATTAAAATAAATATAATGTTGCTACTCTGCTGAATTTCACTTGTTGCAAGGGTACCTAAAACTCTGTATTAAGTAAGGGACGATAGTATTTTTGACAACTCCACAAATGTGTTTTCTACATTACAAAGTCTATGTTCATAGGTTAATAAATGACAGATTTTGTGTCATCCTCAATGCCACGCTCATAATGAACCCTACATTGTTGTGTTTCCTTTAGGTCAGGAAAGACTTTTGATCCTTGACTAGCCAGAATCAGTGCCTCTCTTCAACCTGAAGCAGCTATTTAAAAAGGATCTTTTACCATTTTACATCCCTTAAGAATAAGGAAACTAAGTGAGTTGGTTGAAGTGGGATAACAGAAATAAAATAGGTGGAAAAGACACAAGGGAAATCGTAATTTTAAATTTATATTTTTGAAAAAACTGAAAACTCAAAACACAAAATACAGTAAAAAAAAATTCTAAGGTCCCTATATACCCAATAAACTTAGGCCATTCCTCTTTACCTATAAATGGATCATTTTTACCTATAAAATGGGCCTTTGCCCTAGATATGCACTACAGCACTACTTACTCTACTATGCTTGTTATGCCTTTAAATGGGACATTACCTTTGCCCTACAGAAAGAGCTGTCACCTTTCATCTATAGATTGAATCTTTTGTTTTCATACATTTACAAATGGTATATATTCCTTCTCCCATCCCCCAAAAATATACCCATCTCAAACCCATGGTCTGCCTTTCTGTCTGTATGTGTGTCTCTCTCAGGCCTACATTCAATTTCTTTCAGTGTGTACTTTTAAAATTTCCCAAACCACTTTATTCTTCTTACTGACACCTCCAAAAGTCTTTTTTCTGAGATGGAAGTCAACAACCCTGCAACCTGCCCTATGAGTGGGGTGAGTCAAGGCTTTCCATAGCCACTCTGGAGACCTCCTCAGACTATGTCCAGTTGCAGAGGGGTGAGAAAAAGAGTTATCAATTACATTTGTAAGAGATTGTGAGTGGAAAAAGACTGTTCATTACACTCTATTAAGTGAATCACCAAGTTACAAAACAGTATCAACATTGTCATATTTTTTTGTTTTTTTTCTTTCAAAATGTCTAAGCACATTTAGACACTCCAAGCACAGAAAAGTAATCTATTCCTAAAACCCAGAGATCAATAATTCCTCTAATACTTTCATTCTTTGAACACTGTCCAATTTTAATTTTCAAAACTCCATTAATATAGTCTCTGTACAGAGATATCAAATAATCCACAATGGTTTCCATTTAACTATTTCTGTCTCTGGGTGTGAGATACTATGTACAGTATGATTTCTGTTTGAAACTTTTTGACTAGTGCTGTTATAAAGTACTTATAAGTAGAGGAAATTAAGAATTGGTGTAAGTACAGGAAATAATAGATATGTTAATGGCCTTGTTTATAATAATTATTTAATAATGTACTTGCATCTTAAAAACAGATGTTGGGGCCAGGGAGATGGCTCAGTGGAATAAGTGCTTCCCTGCCAAATGCAAGGGCCTGAATTCAATTCCTGGTTCCACCAAATAAATAAGTAAAACCAGATGTTGTATACCTTAAGTATATATGATTATTTATATCAACATTTTTAAAAAGTGCCAAGGATATATCTCACTACTAAAATGCCTCCATGTTCAATCCTGATACCACAAAAAAAGAAATGAGAGCCAGGCAGGGCGGCTCATGCCTGTAATACCAACACAGGAGCCTGAGGCAGGACAATTGATTGCCATGAGTGTGAGGTCAGACTAAGACTCAAAGTAAATTCAAAACAAGCCTGAACTATATAGTGAGACCTTGCCTTGTCTCAAAAGAGAAAAGAAAACGAAGAAGAGAGAAGAGAAACAAAAAGAAAGAGAAAGAAAAAGAGGGAGATGGAAATGGAAAGGGGAATAAAACTTTTTCTTTTCTTTTTTACGTATTTAATTTTCTCCTTTTGAAAAATGAAGTGGAAAAATTCTTAAAGTTCGGTAATGAACAAAGCCTACCAAAAGTCAGGCAAAATCTTTTTTTCAATGTTTGTTTTAAAATTTGGTTTGGTTGAAAGGAAATATGCCATCCCGCCTGCGCCCACCCAGCCCCAGAGACTGGCCAGAGACAGCGCGGCCAACTCTGCCATGCTCCTCCATCCCGCCCGCACCCGCCCAGCCCCAGAGACCTCTCGAGACAGCTCGACCCCTGGCCTGAGACAGCAGCTCACTCCAGCAGCCTCCTGGATCCCCCCCCCCAAGCTCTCCCAGCAAGTGGGAATTTGCACGACTCACCAGACTTCCCAGATCAGTGAGAGTGTGGTGAGTCTCAGGGAAAGCCATTGGCTTCTTCCCTCGTGCGCTACCCGGATCCCTGCACCAAGCACTTCAAGTCACTGACTGGCCTAAGACCTCAGGACCCACCAACCAGCAACTCCCAGGATCCCCTGCCTTAAAGCCCGCTGAGCGAGTGGGAATTTCCCTGACTCTGGGCAGCAAAGTTCAGTGAGTGTAGAACTCCAGGCCCAGCATGCCTGAAAGACATTTCCCAGGGATTCCCTGCCCCACCACCTCCCGTGGCCGGGTGAGAGCTCCAGGCACACTGTGCCAGAGAAACATTTCCAGGTGATAACTGGTCCCACCCCACAGCCCAAGACCCAGTGCAGCTCGGCCTGGAGTGAGAACTCCAAGCCTGCCACTCCGGAGGGACGTTTCTCAGCAATCCTCGGTCCCATGCCATGGACCAAAACCCAGCACAGCCTGGCCTGTGAGTGAGGGCTCCAGGCCCACTTCACCAGAGGGACCTTTCCCAGCCTTCTCGGGTTATAGACCCGGACCCAGCACAGGCAGGCCAACCCAGTACAGCCTACTCAGTGAATAAGATCATCCACTATACTTTTGTGAGCCCAGAAGACCCACCAAAGCCCAGGCCCACCCACCTGAGGAATGACCTGCCTGACACAGGAGGGCAGACCCCAGGAACCAACAGAGGGGAACCAAAGGAGCTGCAGGAAAAAAGGAACTGAACACAACAGCTAGATCCAGGATAGGCATATCTGGAAAATCTCAAAGTTAATAGACTGGCACCAGAATCTCATAACAAGCTAAGGTTATAGCTGCACCAAAGCTCAATACAAAAGGTCAAAGGTATACAAAATGACAAAGAGAAGGGGAAAAATGCAATCCAAGACCTCGACTCCATCAGGAAAGGCAGAGGACACTAGCTCAGCTGCAATGAATGAATTAACAGATACAGCAGCAAAGGAACAACAGCAGAAAGCTATAGAGGAAATAAAACAAGAAGTAATTCCCCAAATTAAAAAAGAAATATCTGAATACAAGGATGAATAGTATCTGAAATAAAGATGAATTCCAGAAACATTGGGTGGAAAAATGATGCTCACCCAGAACAAGTGCAGAGAGCACTATTCCAACTGATATATATGAATTAACAGCATCTGAAGCAAAGAAACAACAACAGAAAGATCATGAGGAACTCAAAGCAGAAATAAGTTCTGAAATCAAGAAAGAACTTTTTGAAGTCATACGATCTGAAATACAGAAACAAGTCCAGAAATATACAGAGGAAATCCAACTTGGAAGAAACACGCAGAAAAAGAATTAATATCTACCTCTAAAGAAGACATAGATAAAAAAAATTGAGGCAATCAGAAATATGATGGATTCCTTGAATGAGCAATACAGAAAAGAAATAGAACACATGAAACACAGTCAAAGAGATATAGAAGAACTAAAAATAGCAACCATGAGTCTACAAAATTGTCTGAGTGAAAGTGAAGACAGAGTTTCAGATCTTGAAGATGCCGGAGCAGCTAGTGAAAAGGTGAGAAAGGATCCCTTAAAAACAACGAGAATGCAGGAAAAAATAATCCATCACCTGCAAGATGATGCCAGGATGAACAATGTGAGAATAATTGGTATCAATGAGAATGAAGGAGTCAATACAAATGACATAAAAAGAATTTGGGGAGAAATGATTGCAGAAAACCTCCCAAATATGAGGAAACAATCCAACATTCAGGTCACTGAAGCATACAGAACACCAAATAACCTCCACCCAAGTAAAAACACAATGAGACATATACTAGTTAAGATCCCAGAAATCCAACACAAAAACAATATACTGAAAGCTGCTAGAGAGAAGAAGCAGCTCACATTTAAAGGAAAACCCATCAGAATTACAACCGACTTCTCCACACAAACAATGAAAGCAAGGAGAGCATGGAGCAGAGTTCTTCAAGTCCTACACAAAAACAAATTCCAGCCCAGACTATTATACACTGAAAAACTCTCTTTCAAGTTTGGTGGAGAAGTGAAATACTTCCACGACAAAGAACAACTAAAGAATTTCATGATGACAAAGCCAGCCCTTCACAGGCTGCTGAAAGATGTTCTAGAGAGAGACCTCAACGACCAGAACTCCATGAATGAGAATGGAAGGAACCCACTAAACAGGACAGTCAATTAAACACAGGTTACAAAGGAGTAAACAATACCAGGTAAATATCATGACAAACATAAGTCAGCATACTTCAATTATAACCATAAATGTAAACGGACTCAATTCTCCAATTAAGAGAAATAGACTGACACAGTGGATTAGGAAACAAAATCCAACAATATGCTGTGTACAAGAAACACACTTAACTCAAAAGGACATTCATAGGCTTAAAGTCAAAGGATGGAAAACAATACTGCATGCCCCAGCACCTCAGAAAAAAGCAGGAGTAGCAATTCTGTTCTCAGACAGTCTCAACTTCAAACCAAGAATGATCCAACAACACAAAGAAGGCCACTATATATTGGTCAGGGGAAAAATTCAAGAGAAAGAAGTAACACTGATAAATATCTATGCACCAAACACAGGAGCACCTAACTATGTAAGACAAATCTTAAGGGGCATGAAAAACTTCATGTCTAAGAACACAATCTTAACAGGAGACCTTAACACCCCCGTATCTCAAGAACATAGGTCAACCAGACAAAAAATTAGCAAGGAAGTAGCAGAACTGAACGAGAGCTTGGAACAAATGGACCTGGTGGACATATACAGAGTGTTCCATCCAACTGCAACTGAATATACATTTTTTTCAGCTGCACACGGGTCATTTTCCAAAATAAGAACACAAACTAGTCCAGAGGTCATGCCTAAGTATATGCAAGAAAATAGAAATTATCCCATGCATACTATCTGACCACAATGCAATGAAATTAGAAATAAATGACAAAAGAAACCAGAAAAACCCACTAAATTCATGGAAACTAAACAACACCCTACTCAGCAATCAATGGGTTACAGAAGAAATTCAACAAGAAATTCAACAATATCTACAATTCAATGAAAATTCAAGTACAACTTACTGGAATTTATGGGATGCAATGAAAACAGTTCTTAGAGGGAAAATAATAGCTATGAACTCACAAATTAGGAAAACAGAAAGGGAACAAAGTAGCACCTTAATGTTGCACCTCCCACAACTATTAAACGAAGAGCAAACAAAACCCAGAGCACAAAGACCAGAAGAAATCATAAAGATTAGAGCAGAAATTAACTCAATTGAGATGAAAAACACAGTTCAAAGAATCAACAAATCAAAAAGTTGGTTCTTTGAAAAACTAAGTAAAGTTGATAAGCCTCTTGCCAACCTCATCAAAAAGAGGCAAAAGAAAATTCAAGTACAAGCGATAAGGAATGAAATCACCACAGACCCAGTGGAAATTTAGAGGATTATCAATAGTTTCTTCAAGAATCTTTATGCTCACAGAATAGAAGACACAGAAGAAATGGACATATTCCTTGAAAGATACAAATTACCAAAACTGAATCAAGAAGATATAACAACTCTCAATAAGCCGAAAACAGCGAACGAAATATGAAACTTAATAAAAAGCCTACCGACAAAGAAAAGTCCAGGTCCTGATGGATTCACAGCTGAATTCTACAAGAAATTTATAGAAGATATAATCCCCACACTCCACAAACTCTTCCATGAAGTTGAAAAGGGCTTTTTCGCAATGGGTTTGCCGCAAGAGCATAGGTGTACTGAAAGTCACCACTAAATCCAAGCCAACATGGGAAAGGAAAAGACTCACATTAATATCATCATCATTGGACACGTGGACTCGGGCAAGTCCACCACCACCGGCCATCTGATCTACAAATGCGGTGGCATCGACAAAAGAACCATTGAAAAATTTGAGAAGGAGGCTGCTGATATGGGGAAGGGTTCCTTCAAGTATGCCTGGGTGTTAGACAAGCTGAAAGCTGAGCGTGAGCATGGTATCACCACTGACACCTCCCTGTGGAAATTTGAGACCAGCAAGTATTATGTGACCATCATTGATGACCCTGGACACAGAGACTTCATCAAATCATGATTACAGGCACATCTCAGGCTGACTGTGCTGTCCTGATTGTTGCTGCTGGCGTTGGTGAATTCGAAGCTGTTATCTCCAAGAACAGGCAGACCCGTGAGCATTCCCTTCTGGCTTACACCCTGGGTGTGCAACAACTAATTGTTGGAGTTAACAAAATGGATTCCACGGAGCCACCCTACAGCCAGAAGAGGTATGAGGAAATTGTAAAGGAAGTCAGCACCTACATTAAGAAAATTGTCTACAACCTTGACACCGTAGCTTTTTTGCCAATTTCTGGTTGGAATGGTAACAACATGCTGGAGCCAAGAGCTAACATGCCTTGGTTCAAAGGATGGAAAGTTACTTGTAAAGATGGCAATGCCAGCGGAACCACACTGCTTGAAGCTTTGGATTGCATCCTTCCACCCACTCACCCCACTGACAAGCCTTTGCGGCTGCCCCTCCAGGATGTCTACAAAATCGGTGGTATTGGCATTGTCCCTATGGGTCGAGTGGAGACTGGTGTTCTCAAACCTGGCATGGTGGTTACCTTTGCTCCACTCAATGTCACAACTGAAGTCAAGTCTGTTGAAATGCACCATGAAGCTTTAAGTGAAGCTCTTCCTGGGGACAATGTGGGCTTCAACGTCAAGAATGTGTCTGTTAAAGATGTCCGACATGGCAATATGGCTGGTGACAGCAAAAATGACCCACCAATGGAAGCAGCTGGTTTCACTGCTCAGGTGATTATTCTGAACCATCCTGGCCAGATCAGTGCTGGCTATGCCCCTGTTCTGGATTGTCACACGGCTCACATTGCTTGCAAGTTTGCTGAGCTTCAGCAAAAAAAATTGATCACCAGTCTGGTAAGAAGCTGGAAGATGGGCCCAAGTTTTTGAAATCTGGTGATGCTGCCATTGTTGACATGGTTCCAGGCAAGCGTGTTGAGAGCTTCTCTGACTACCCACCTCTGGTCGTTTCGCTGTTAGTGATATGAGACAGACAGTTGCTGTGGGTGTCATCAAAGCTGTGGACAAGAAGGCTACTGGAGCTGGCAAGGTCACCAAGTCTACCCAGAAAGCTCAGAAGGCTAAATGAATATTAGCCCTGCCACCTGCCACCCCAGTCTTAATCAGTGGTGGAAGACCGGTCTCAGAACTGTTTCTCCCAATTGGCGATTTAAGTTTAATAGTGAAAGACTGGTTAATGATAACAATGCATTGTAAAACATTCAGAAGAAAAGGAGAATGTTTTGTGGACCTTTTTTTTTTTTGTGTGTGTGGCAGTTTTTAAGTTATTAGTTTTTAAAATCAATATGCTTTAATGGAAACAACTTGACCAAAAATTGTCACAGAATTTTGAGACCATTAAAACAAAGTTTAATGAGAAAAAAAATGAAGTTGAAAAGGTAAAAGTCCTCCCAAAATCATTTCTGGAGGCAAGTATAATACTCATTCCAAAACCAGGGAAAGACACAACCAAAAGAACTACAGGCCAATCTCCCTCATGAACATAGATGCAAAAATACTCAACAAAATCCTGGCAAATAGAATACAGCAAATCATCAAGAAGATCATATACCATGACCAGGTAGGATTCATCCCAGGGATGCAACGATGGTTCAATATTTGAAAATCTATAAATGTAATACACTATATTAATAGACTGAAATCTAAAAAGCACATGATCATCTCAATTGATGCAGAGAAAGCCTTTGACAAAGTCCAACACTCATTCATGTTCAAGGTCCTACAGAAAATTGGAATAGATGGACTCTATCTTAACTTGATAAAAGCCATCTATGACAAGCTCATATAATCCTAAATGGGGAAAAACTGAAATCTTTTACTCTTAAATCAGGTACAAGACAAGGATCTCCTCTATCGCCCCTCCTATTCAATATAGTCTTGGAATCCTTAGCAACAGCCATTAGAAAAGAGGGAGAAATAAAGGGAATAAGAATAATTATCAGTATTTGCAGACGACATGATACTTTACTTGGAAGACCCCAAAAATTCCACCAAAAAACTACTAGAACTGATACGGAAATTCAGTAGCATGGTGGGATACAAAATCAGTACTCAAAAGTCAATAGCATTCTTCTACACAGATAATGAGCACACTGAAAGGGAAACAATAGAAACAATACCTTTTACAATAGCACCGTGGAAAATGAAATGCCTTGGGATTCATTTAACCAAGGAAGTCAAAGATCTTTTCACAGAAAATTACAACACCCTAAGAAAAGAAATTATGGAGGATTTCAGAAAATGGAAAGATAGTCTATGCTCCCGGATAGGAAGAACCAACATCGTGAAGATGGATATACTCCCAAAATTGCTGTACAGATTCAATGCAATCCCTATCAAACTGCCACCAACATACCTCCCAGATATAGAGAAATCAATCCTAAAATTTATTTGGAACTACAAACGACCTAGAATAGCAAAGGCAATCTTGGCCAATCAAGACAAGGCAGGAGGCATCACAGTTCCTGATTTGAAATTATACTACAAAGTCACTGTGATAAAATCAACATGGTATTGGCAACAAAATAGACCTGAGGATCAGTGGAATAGATTATAAGACACAGAGGCATCTACGAAAACACTCAGCCATCTTATCTTCTACAAAGGGGCTACACAAGCTCACTTGAAGAAAGATAGCCTCTTTAACAAGCGGTGCTGGAAAGCATGGCTTTCTACATGCCGAAAACTAAAACTTGACCCAGCTCTATCACCATGCACTAAGTTCAAGTCAAAATGGATTAAAGATCTAAGCATTAAAACAGAAACACTCAATCTCCTGGAAGAGAAGTAGGAGGAACTCTTGAAGACATAGGGGTAGGTAAAGAGTTCATGAACAAACATATATTCGCACGGGAAGCACTTGAAAGAATCAACAACTGGGATCAACTCTTCTTAAGGAGCTTCTGCATGTGAAAAGAAATTGTCAAAAGAGTGAAAAGACAACCCACAATTTTGAAGAAATCCTAACTAATAACAATCAGATGGAGGACTATTGTGTAGAATATATAAAGGACTAATATATAACAGGGCCCTCAAATTTAAAGACCCAATTAAGAAATGGGCATCTGACATGAATACACACTTCACAGAGGACGAAATTAAAGAAGCAAATAGATATATGAAAAAATGCTCCACATTGCTAGCCATTCATGAAATGCAAATAAAAACAACACTGAGATACCATCTCACTCCAGAAAGAATGGCTATCATAAGGAAAGCAACCAACAACAAATGTTAGAGAGGTTGTGGGGAAAAGGGAACACTTCTCCACTGCTGGTGGGAATGTAGACTGATACAACCATTGTGGAGGTCAGTGTGGAGACTCCTCAAAAGAGTAGGACTAGAAATCCCATTCAAGCCGGCTATCGCCCTACTGGGAATTTTCCCAAAGGATCTGGATACATTGTATCATATAGATATATGTGTACCTATGTTTATAGCAGCACAATGTATGATAGCAAAATCTTGGAAACAACCAAGATGTCCATCACATGAGGAATGGTTGAAAAAGATATGGTATTTCTGTATAATGGAGTATTTCTCAGCTATTAAGAATGATAAGTTTGAAGCATTTATACTGAAGTGGATGCCACTTGAACATATACTCATAAGTGAAATAAACCAGACACACATGTGTAAATATCATATAGTCTCCCTTGTATAACAAGCGAAAAGCAGAAATACATAAGGAAACGTACAACAACTAAAATCAATTGAGTCAGATAAGGCAAAGTGAATGGCATAGGCTGCAGGATAATAATCAGCTTCTCTTCTGGATGGTTAGCAACCTAAGATCACAAGTCAGAGTTGGAGAAATAGAAGAGCCACAAGGCCAGCCAACATTTTGGCCCTAGCCTTTCAAGGTCAGTGAAGACTCAGGACATAGGAGAACCTCTACTGCAACATCATGAAACTCAGTTGAGTTCCAAATTTTCTGAACAAGAAGATTATGGAGCCACAGAGGTAAGAGATTGAAGTTCTAAAGTGTGCCTGGGGAGAGTCACATGGGGAGAAAACTTTCTCCCAAGCTCTCACACAGAGCAAACTTGTCAAGCATTGGCCGTGACTCATCCACGTGGATGACACAGACAAAGGATCTACAGAATAATGTGCAGGACTACAAGATAAACCCTGAGAGGACTTCACTGACCACTTAAATATAAAGTTCATGTGTTGGTATATAAGTCTTGCTCTATCTAGGTCTTAACCATCCAGCCGAAAAGTATAAAAATGAAGTATACATTGTGGGGACATAATATTAAGCTGAGCTGTAAATGGCTATGGTCGACAACTTCTTTGAATAACTCACTATTGTTGTAGAATGCTGGACTGTGTTGGATTGTGGTGTGGAGTTCAAGCACCTAAATTAGTTGAATGACAATGGAGTGCCCACTTTTGACAGGTGTAGACAAAGGAAGGGGTGCAGAAAGAAAAATCATGATGCATGTTTATAGACAGTACAGTTGGGATAGATAACGCTGTGCTTCTACATAATTCTATGAGAGGCAAGATCTACACTAATGGTGGTTGGACAGGATATTATGTCAGCTTCTAGTAATATGGTCATCCACTAGGAAAATAATTATTGAATTTTTGACATAATTCAGGTATAAAAAATAAGATAAGTAAGCAGCTACACTCTTATTTTACTGATAAGAGACATCTGCTAAAATAATATCTGTAAATATAATATCATGTATTCACCTTGTATGATACTGAAACATTATGAAAACAGTTTACAATCCATTAATTCATCGAATCTGTCTTGTGAAGCTGTCTTGAAACTGTCTGATTGACATTTGTAGTTCAATAAAATAAAAAAAATAAATAAAAATATATAAAAGAAGATCAGTGTTAAAAAGAATGAGAATAAGACACAAAAGCTAAGAAAAGTAATAAAAACCATTAATAAGCATCTATTAATATGTAAACATGTAAATTACTGGAATTGAAAATGTGTTAATATTATGCTATTATATTATTTTCCAAACAACAAGCTAAATGATGTTAATCTTTGGTATGTTTACAAATTCTGACAACTATACATTTAAACTGTAGTAAATTGTATTTTGCAACGATGATTGTCATCAAGCACCCTTTCTAAAACTTCTCCACTGCTTATTAAAACATGAGGTCTAGTTCCACTATGCCTTATTAAAAAAAAAGAAGGAAATAAGGCAGGGGGGGGGGAACAGGTCACAGAAAACATAAGGAGGCAAACTACAGGAAATCTCATTTGTGTGACAAGAGGGAGGAGTCTGGAGAGAGCATCCCTTGATTACAAAGTGGGGAATGGCAAGAACCTAGAAATGTAGCAGATGAGACACAATTGAGAACATATGAGTCTCCAAAAACTTTCAAATATCCCTGCATTGCAACACCCCTCTCCCTGAACCTCCACTTTTATATCTCTTGGAATACCAAGTGTAATATATCTGCCTGGAATACAAAATTCTTGGACTGCCAGGACTGTGTGCACAAGTCACTGAGAATAACCTTTATGATGGTGCCCCACCCAGCTACCTTCAAGACTTTCAAAAGGTGCTTTTGCTCCCCTTTCTTTAAAACCCTGAAGCTTCTGTTAACCTCACCACAACAGGTCTTGAACATGTTTACCAGTGCTGCCCAGCATGGGCATGCTCATTAAAGCTCTTCACCACTGCCTACTTCCTGGATGGTCATTAAAGGATGGAGGTCTAGTCCCAGAGCAGGGGTTTGTCTTAAAACTTTGATAACAAGTTCCTCAGTCTGTAAAAGGACATTGTTTACCAATCTGGTGCCCATTTCATAGAGTAATTGAGACTTAAGAATTCAGAAGCCTCTGTATAGTAAACGTTCAATAATTTACATTCTATCATCACTATCACACCAAGACCCCATTAGGGAATCTGATCCCAAGTCTCACACAGGGATGTCTCCTTTCTTTACAGGCCAGATATAGAAACAGGATGGAGTCAGGGAAAAGGAGCCCTGGATTTCACCTGTGTCTGTCTTTTGAGCTCATAAGAGCATAGACAGCTAAGATACAACAAACCTTTCCTTATGATGTCTTTAAGTGAGCTGCCAATGAATGAGCCATGAAATTGCTGGGTGGTACTGCTTCCATGGTAAAATAAGGCAGGTCCCAGAGAAGAGGGATAACTAGCCCAAGCCCACATCACCCAGTTAGTGATTATCCTGCAACACTGACCCTTCTGAGAAGTCTCAAGAATACATCTTGAGACTGGGTGTGATGGTGAATGCCTGTAATCCCAGCACTTGGGAGGTTGAAAACAGGAGGATCATTAAGAGTCTGATCTGTGTACTGAGAGCCTGTAGATCCTGAACTAAATATATAAAAAAATGTGTCTTGCAGAGCTCACATCCAATATATACTAGACATTGGAAGGAACTGGACTAACCTGGAACATTCCAGACTGGACTTTGTGGCTAAAGTAAGCCTTTGTTCTCTCACTTAGTGGGAATGGTATTTCTCAGTTGGAAAATGTGGACCCACCCCGGGCTTGGGAAGGGGATCAGGCCTGTCTATACCAACAAGGGATAGAAAGCACCCAATATTCCTTTTTAGTGAGCTAAGTTAGATTATAATTGCTGAGGTAATTCTAACAGTCAATCTGACTTGGACATCCTTCTCTGCCTTCTGTAGTTTCTTCTTATGGAAAATACAAGTGTTATTGCCACTAAGGATGTTGTGGGATGAAAGTCAAAATCACTTTAAAACATTTTTCAAACTGTAGATAACACTGAAAATGTATTACTAGAGGACTTTTTAAGAATTTAATTTTCCCTTTTTTGAAAGACTATGTAGAAAAATTCCAGAGCCACCATAATGAACAAAGCCTACCAAAAGTCTGTCAACAACTGTTTCCTGATGTTTTGGCTTCAAATTCTTGAACCAATATGTTACTTTTTTTTTTTGGCAATACCTGGAATTGAACTGAGGACCTTGTGTTTGCCAGGCAGGCGTTTATTCTACTGAGCTATCTTTAACGTTATGAAAACAGTTTGCAATGTATTAATTCATCGACTCTGTATGGTTAAGGTGTCTTGAAACTGTCTGATTGACATTTGTATTTTAATAAAATAAAAATAAATGGAAAAAAAAAACAAATTCTTGAACCATTTAATTTTAATTAATGTGAAATTCCTAATTCTTCATGATGCAACAATCTGATCTTTTAAAACTGCATGACTTCAATTAATGACTGGATGAACAGCAAGAACAAAATGTTAAATTGAAGAACCAAGATAAAAGAAAGGCACCTTACAAAGACTTCTAATCTCGACACTTTCTAAAAAGAAAAAAAAAAAATATATATATATATATATTGTTCAGACCCTTTAATTATGCGCCCTGCAGAGTGAGCAGAACCGAGGCAGAGGCGGCCATCTCTCAGGCCTACCTGGTCAGTCGTCTCCCGGCAGCCAGATCTTGCTGGGATCGAAGCAGTTGGACTCCATGAGGGGGAGGTCATTGGCCTCTCGGCACTTCACGAGCCTCTCCGCTTCTCGGTGGGCCCAGTCGTGCATCCCGTAGTCAGGCAGATAAGCCACGAAGGTGGTCCCCAAGACGAGAACAACAGAGAAGCCAAGGAAGCAGACCACACGCATGTTCCAGACGTCCACGACGGGGTCTGAGTCGAAGCCGTGACAGTCCGGGTTCCTCTCGTAGAAGTTTTCTTCCTCAGGTTCTGGGTCCTCCTGCCACTGTGTGGCAGGCACTGGCGCCAGCTTTCTCGCCACAGTGGACGGAGGGGCCGTGGCCCTGGAGGACATGGATTTCCAGCAAATGTGGGCAGCTGGGAACCCACGCATGGCTGCTGCTGCCAGGCGACGAGCGCACAACTCGAGCATCCCAGCAGCCATGACAGATTGTGCCCAGGTCCTGTGGCGCAGAGAGGGAAATGTGCCTGCGCGCGCAGCCGCAGTTGACCCTAAGGTGCATGTTGTCACTCTGCCCTGTCCTCGTTAAATAGATTGTGGGTCAGAGATTGTTTTCTGCCGAGTTGGGCATGAGGAACCATCTTACCTTTCCGTATTATGGCCCAATGGGACCACACATTCTCTCCTTAAGCTGAGGTGTTTTGTCTTGAGCAATCCAAGCACTGTAGCACTCAGGTGACTGAGGCAGGAGGATTCCCCCAAGGTTCAAGCCTACCTGTGGTACATACTTGAGACTTTCCTTCAAAAACTATAACATGCTGTCCTACCACATCCCCAGGGCTGACTGAGACAGCAATTGAGACTAGGTGTGGTGGCATGCCCTGTAATCCCAGCATTTGGGAGGCTGTAAACAGGCAGGTCACTGTGAGTCTGATCTAGTAGTGCGACTGAACACCCTGTAGACCCTCCCCTAAAATACAAAATAAAATAAAATAAAAAGTAAAATAGAACATGATGGTGCATGCCTAGTAATTGCAGCATTCAGGAGACTGAGGCAGGAGGATTGCCACTAGGTTTGAGGCCAACCTGGGTTATATATTAAGCCTAGGCCAGCCTAAACTACACAGTGAGACCCTGTTTCAACCCTAAAAAGCAAAGCTAACTAACAAATGAATGATTTCATTTGTATGTTAAATATTTGAAAGTGTAAACACTTACAAGTAAAGATGATGGTTCCTTGTGGGAAGGGGAGATGTCATTCTTAGGATGCTGGTGATGTTCTGCAAACTTGAGTCCTACATTTCTGTAGATATCAGTACACAGTTACTGAGGGAAGGAAGGGAAATCCATCATGACTCCACTCAGGGAAAAGTTTTTCTTTTCTTTTTTTTTCTTCTTTTTTTTTTTTTTTTTTTTTTTTTTTTTTTTTTTTTTTTTTTTTTTTTTTTTGTCTTTTTGAGACAGGGTCTCACTATACAGTTCAGGCTGGCCTTATGCTCACTTTGTAGCTTAGGTTGTTCCCGAACTCACAATAATCCTCCTGCCTCAGCCTCCCGAGGGCTGGGATTACAGGCCTGAGCCACCACGTCCATCTCAGGGAAGTTTTTCAAGAGTTCTGGTTTTTCTCAGTGTGAGTGGAAATTAGTATCAAAACACAGTATCAATTCAAACCCTAACATTATGGAGTTGGAAGTCCAGAAAAGAGCCCTCATGTAGGAATGGCTGTGAGTAGAACTGTGCAATGATTCCTTAGTACAATGGTATTTATTCTAGACAGCCACTTTTGGGGCTGCACACAGCCTCCAGCACAAATACAGTGACCTGACAATGGCTCTCCATGGATGAATTTACCCATCTACTGCAACAAGCAATAACAGCTGAAGTTTCTGTAGACCTCTTAGTCTGCATAGCATATGTACTAGTTGATACATTGTGTCAACTTGAGTTTAGAAGTTTAATTAAGTGACTCTGCAAAGATCCAGGATTTTTAGTTTGTTAAAAACATCCTTATCCTCTGCAAGAGGAGAGACTGGACATTCTATGAGTTCTACATGCCCAGCCCCAGCTTGTATATAATATAAGAAGGGGAGAAAGGCTGGCTAGAAGCCACAGCTGCTGCCCTTTTCTTTGCTCTTTGCTAATTTCTGCTGATATGAAATGCTGCTCTCTGCTATCTGCCACCCTGCCTGGGAGCTATCTGAGTATGGACTGAAACTTCCAAAACTGTGAGCTAGATAAACCATTACTTCCTTAATTTTGGGTGTTGGGTATTTTGTCCCAGAAATGAGTCAAAAAGTAACTGAGACAGAATTTGGTACCAGATGAGTGGAGTCATTGCTATGAATATGCCTTACAATGTAGATCAAGAGCTTTAGGGACTGGCTTAAGAGAGGAGATAGGAAATGTTTGGCAAGGTCGCCTACTAGTGAAGGGCTGGAATGCTTTCAGCTCTTGTGAATGGGATATTCCGGCCCCAGCTCAGAAGACTAGAATGCTGATAAAAAGCCTGCCTCTAAAAACCAGGCTTGGGAGATTTATGCTGGGAAGAAGGACTGCACTCGTTTTTGGACTACAGTTGATTTGTGTTATGGCTTGGCAGAAAGTTTTTCTGAAGACAATGTGGTGGCACACACTGTAATCCCAGTATTTGGGAGTCTGAAAAACAGACGGATCGCTACAAGTCTAATCTGTGTAGTGAGACCCTGTAGACCCTGTACTAAGTACATTAAGGAAAAGAAAGGAATCTTTGTATTTGCTCATGTCCAGAGACTTTGCCTGAGACTGAGATTAAGTGCACTGGACAAGTTAATCTGACAAAGGAAATTTCAAAGGAATTGAATGTTGAAGCAGTAGCATGGCTATTGTTGGCCGCTTTTAGCCAGATTTATGTTGAAAGTCAAAAGCAAAGAGTCCAGCAGGAGTATTTAAAATGTGTGAGTTTAGCCAGAAAGGAAGTGCCAGGAAGGCTGTGCAGTGCAAAGATAGAGCTGAGATCTCCATTGCCCAAGAGGACCAGGAGAGTAGAAAAGAGGTGCTGAGGGCATCACAACAGGTGGCAGGTTTTCACCCTTTGTAGCTTTAAGAATCACAAGGGTGAGGGATTTTGCTTTACAGAGAAAGCTTCAGAGCCCCAAGTTCCAGAATGGAGGTGGCAAACACATCAGTTTGCAGAATGGAGGCAGCAGCCACACTAGATTCCACAATGGCACTAGCATAGAGAATTTGTTCCTCAGAATTAGGTTCAGAGTGTTCATGATCCAGGCACTTGACCCTACAGCTAAGAGAGAAGAAAGTCTGGCTACTGCTCCAGCTGGTAGCAGACCTTGGCATCATCCACATGGCATTGGTTTCAGACACATGCAGGATACAGGAGTTCTGTATTCTTCTACCTAGATGTCAGAAAGCCTGGGAGGCAGGCAGTGCACCCCTGAGAGGGCAGTGTGTAAAGCTGTGAGTAAGCCTATTCAGTGGAAACCTCAGAAGTTTGGAAAAGCCAGGAATGTGGATTGCCTAAAGAAAGCTGCAAAAGGGGAGCAAAGCAGGCCTCAGAGAGAAAGCTACAAGCAGAAATGTTGTAGGGGTGGAGCCATGTAAACCTTGTGGAGCTCATAACTGGTTACATCTTGCTTTGGATGTTCCACATTGAACTATAGGACATAATGTTTGCCCTTCTGGATTTTGAACTTATTTTGGTTCCAATGATTTGTATCCTCCTATGTATACATTTTGGAATGGTGATATTTGTCTTGTACCTTTGTATGTTGGAAGTGTTTGTCTTTTCATTTGTACAAGGACTCAAAAGTTTGCCTTGATCTTGGAGAAGACTTGGGACTTGGATTTTTCAGCAATGCTGAAACTGTCAGGACATTGGAAACTTGCAGATGGACTAATTGTCATTTACATAAATGGATGTGCATGAGTCTTTTGGGGGCCCAGGGGCAAAATATTAGGCTCTCGTGCAATATGATGTTGGTAGACTTAATACTGATTCATAAGGATTGTTAAAACTGTCTCATAATGTCTAAGGTGTAAAATGTTAATAAGTAACTATTCTATGTACCTGGAAACTGGTTTAAGGAAATGTCTAATTGACAAGTTGACAAGGGGTAGATTGTACTGGTTGATACATTGTGTTAACTTGAGAAGTTCATAAGTTTAGTTGAGTGACTCCTGAGAGATCCAGGATTCTTAGTTTGTAAATATCCTCATCCTGTGCAGGGCATGGACACCGTGTGACTTCCACATTCCCAGCCCCAGGGTAGCTTGTATATAATATAAGGAGGGGAGAGAGGCTGGCTAGAAACCACAGCTGTTGCCCTTCCCTTTCTTCTTTGCTGATTTCTGCTGCCATGAACTGCTGCTCTTTTCAGTGTGCCACTCTGCCTGGGAGCCATTCAAGTATGGACTGAAGCCTCCATAAACTGTGAGCTACATAAACCTTTACTTCCTAAATTCTGGGTGTTGGGTATTTGTCCTAGAAAGGAGTAAAAAGTAAGTGATACCACATATAAAACATGGATTGCAATCCCTTACTACTGCAGAATAAACAAACTCTTTGCTTAGGAGAATTTGTCTATCTGTTGCTCATTTTATGTTCACATGTGAAATTTGCACTGCTCCCCACCTATGCAAGGTGCATCTGCCTTCCTTACCATGTGAGGTCACACTGGGCCTCTTGCAGCTCCTTGAGTCACTTTCTCCCATGCTGTCCACCTCTGACCCCAAAGTAGCTTGCTCCATCCCTGGGAGTGTGCCTCTTCCTGGGATCTCTTCCCTCCACATTTTAGCCCCTTTATTCTGCTCCGTTCAAAGGCCATTTCCTTTAAGAGGCTGTCCTGAGCCCCAATCTAAAAGAATCCTATTATTCCTGAGTATCCTGTTTGTACTTTTCTAGCAACAAATTTACACTTAAGTGCTTTTTATACATCATGATCAAGTAAATGATCTATCCAATTAGACCTTACATCAAAAAAAGAGTGGCCTCTTTTGAGACAGGAGTTTGGGGCATGCAAAAAGTTGGCTGGGAAATAGGCATGACCTGTTAACTAAAAAATCCTTGACACATGAGCAGAACAGTTCCCAAAGTCCTGCACAGGAACTCTTCAAGAGAACTTAGTAGGATTTCAATAGGATGGTTTAGACCTCACATTCAGGCTATGGCAAAAGATCCCAGAACTGCCTTTTGGGACCTATATGTAGAAGTTTGTGGGTTGCCTCAAGATTTGGACAGCATAAAGAAAGGCAGCCAAGAGAAACAAAGCTATCCTAATTTTTCATGATGGCCCATGCTGTTTCCTAGATGTAGCATGTTTTAATCTTTGCTTTTTCCCTTTTTTCCCCCTCTTTAGTTGGATCAAGCTCGCTCTGTAGAGCCAGTTTCTCCCCACTGTTCACTTTTGCTTCTTGTATAAATCTTGCCACTGATTTTTAGCTCATTTTGTTTAATTTTTCAATCAAGACAAGAGGAACCTGGGATATAACTCCTGAAGGAGAGCTGAGCAGCCCAGAACCTGGTAATATTTAGTTGGCAAGTCACTTTTAGAGGCAAGCTACCTGATAACTGTATGGCTATTAAAGGAAGGAAAAGAAGGGTTAGAGGTACACATGCTGGGCAAGACCAGAGTGAGAGGAGTCAACAATTCTTGTTTATACTAGCCACTGTAGCTTGGTGCTTTGAATAAATATGACTATTCATATAGAACAATGAGCTCACTGTTTTAAAATTACATACATGAATCAATAGACAAAAGAGCTGTGTCTTCCCTCCTGGGATGTTGAGGCAACTGGAAAGGTCTGGATGAGAACCAACAGAATGGAGAGCAGCTCCTCTGTTTTCCCTTAGGGATGTGTTGTCCAGCCCACTTATTTTCAGATGGGTCCGTAACCCCAGGAGGCTTCCAAGTTGAGTGGCAGTTGGATTTATTCCAAAAATATGAAAAAGAAGAGGCCTGGCTCACACCAGGGCAGAAAGGTCCTTTCAACTTCAGATGCGGGTATAAATTGCAGCTTCCCAACCCTGGTTGTCACTAAACCCCTGAACATGTGAAGTTAACCATTTACTTTGGCTTCTGCCAGGGAGGTTGGCAGGTGTGGAAAAGACATAAAGTGAGCAGAGTGTTTGGAAAAGATGATGTCTGGGACTCACAGTCTAGAGGGATGGGTCTGCCTGCCAGCTGGTCATCCTCAAGAGAACATCAACTTCTCCATATTTTTTACTAGAATTTTTTTTTTTTTAGCAATGAACACATATATATTCAGAAATCCATAGATATTTAGACATCCAACCATACACAGCATAGCAGCATTGCAGCATGACTGTCTTGTGACATTTTTTGTCTTGTTTTTCATTTACTAACCTTCAAAAAAGGGCTGCATAGTAGTGGCTAGTATGTCATGACAAAAAGTACATATTTAAGGGATTCTGAAGATGGATCTTTTTTTTCTCTGTGGCGGAACCAGGGATTGAACTCAGGCTTGCGCTTTCCAGGGAAGTGCTTATTCCACTGAGCCATCTCCCTGACCAGAAGTACATATTTAGAACACCAGAATGGCAGGCATTTGGGTCATAACCCTTCTACTACGCTTTGTTAAATTCAGTGCAACTTCCTGATTCACAGGTATCAGTCAGGGTGAGAATCCTACAACTTAACTGCTAGTTTCAAAAATCTCCTGACATTTCTCAGGATCATTGTCTTACCCATCTAGTGTGTGTAAATGAATGGTCTTGCCTGTCATGTTTCTCAGCATTTCTCCTTGCCCTCTCCTCATTGTCCAGTCCTTAAGTTCTCACTTTCCTTTTAATTGCATTATACTTTTCTATTTGTAATTCTTCTTTTGAGTTATACTAGGAAGATATACAATATTTGCACATGTGGGTCTGGTTTATTTTGCTTATAAGTATGTCTTCAAATGGTATCCACTTAAAGATGAAGGCTTCAAATTTATCATTCTTTACAGCTGAGTAATTCTCCATTGTATAAAAATACCACATCTTTTTCCACCATTCCTCATGTGACAGACATCTTGGTTGCTTCCAAGATTTGGCTATCACAAATTGTGCTTCTATAAACATAGGTACACATATATCCCTATGATAAGATGTTTTCAGTTCCTCTGAGAAAATTCCCAGTAGGGGTATAGCTGGCTTGAATGAGATTTCCAGTTCTAGTTTCTTAAGGAGTCTCCACACTGCTTTCCATAATGGTTGCGCTAGTCTATATTCCCACCAAAAGTGGAGAAGCGTTCCGTTTTCCCAACAACTTCTCCAACATTTGGTGTTGGTTGACTTGTTTATGATAGCCATTCTTTCTGGGGTGAGATGGTATCCTAGTGCTATTTTAATTTGCATTTCACAGATGACTAGTGATGTGGAGCATTTTTTCTTTTTCTTTTTTTTTTGGAGCAATTTTTCATGTATTTATTACCTTCTTTAATTTCGTCCTCTGAGAAGTGTGTGTTCATCTCAGATGCCCATTTCTGGACTGGGTCTTTAAATTTAGGGGCCCTGATATTTTTTATCTCTTTATAAATTCTAGAGAGCAGACCCTTGTCTGAGTGCTTATGAGTTAGGATTTTTTTCAAAATTTGTGGGTAGTCTTCTCACTTTCCTGGTAATTTCTTTTGACATGCAAAAACTTCTCAATAATTCTTTCAAGTGTTTCCCATACAGATACATGTTTGTTCATGGTCTCTTTACCTAGCCCTGTGTCTTCAAGAGTTCCTCCTACTTTCTCTTCCAGGAGATTGAGTGTCTCTGTTTTAATGTTAAGGTCTTTAATCCATTTTGGCTTTACCTTACTGCATGGTGATAGACATGGGTCAAGTTTTAGTTTTTGACATGTGGAGAGCCAATTTTTCCAGCACCATTTGTTAAAGAGGCTATCTTTCTTCCAGTAAGCGTGTTTGGCCCATTTGTCAATCAAGTGGTTGAGTGTGTTCGTAGAGACATCTACATCTTCTTAGTCTATTCTATTGATCCTCCAGTCTATTTTGTTGCCAATACCATGTTGATTTTATCACAATAGCTTTGTAGTATAATTTGAAGTCAGGAATTGTAATGCCTCCTGACTTGTGTTTGTTGGTCAAGATTGCCTTTGCTATTCTAGGTCTTTTCTGGTTCCAAATAAATTTTAGGAATGATATCTCTAGTCTGCGAGGTATTTTGTTGGTAGTTTGATAGGGATTGCATTGAATCTGTACAACATTTTTGGGAGTATGGCCACCTTCACGATGTTGGTTCTTCCTATTTGGGAGCAGGGTATATCTTTCCATTTTCTGAAATCCTCTATGCTCTCTTTTTTCAGAGTACTATAATTTTCCGTGAAAATATCTTTAACTTCTTTAGTTAGATGAATTGCAAGATATTTCATTTTCAGGGGTGCTATTGTAAAAGGTATTGTTTCTATAGTTTCCCTCTCAGTGTGTTTGTTATCTGTGTAGAGAAATGCTATTGACTTCTGAGTATTGACTTTTTATCCTGCTATGCTACTGAAATTGTGTATCAATTCTAGTAGCTTCTTGGTGGAACTTCTCCATCTTTAAGGTCAAAGTCTGAGGATATATAGCTCCTCTGGATATTGGGGAAAGCAAAAGTGTCAGCAAGTAATTTGGAGACTTTACTTAATGTTCAGTGTCATTTAAATGACAAAAAACCCAAAAGTTATCAACTTCTTTGAATGTTATTTGCCAGTATCCAGCTAGAGATAGTTGCCAAGATCTCAGTATCAATCTTGTTCTACCCAGCCACTGAGTTTCACCAGCTACCATGCCCCACGTGGCCTCCAGGGTCCTTATAGGGGGTGATGGTATAGGGAGATATGGGAAAAGGAAAGCTGGGACCTGGTTCTACACAGAACCTTTGTTAGAGAGATAGTGACCACAACCTGTCCCGAGCATCTTTACTTAAACAAAAGAGAAAAGGAGGAAGCAAGCACATCATGGAGTCCAAAGTACAAGGTCTCAGTGTTTTACTGAGAGAATGGAAGAAGAAATGTTCTCACTGTTACTTGTGCTATAGTTAATAGGGAAGAATACATAGAGGCCAAATGCATGTGGATATGCAAGCTAGAAATCAACTTCTCTACCTGTCCTCATGCCTGACTTCACTCTAGTACCAACAACCTGTTCACATGGTTCACACTGGTGCTTGGAGCTGGCATTGTTCAAGCCCCAAATGTATTTTCAATCCTAGACTCAGCTGCTCCTCAAAATCAGAAAAAGAGTGACTTTTTGCATATTTTTTTTGTAAATTAACAAAGAAAAACATCCAGAACACAAAAAAATGCAGTCAAGATCTTTTATAAAACAAAAAATTCAAAGGTATAATAAATACATCAAAATATTCTACAAACTGTAGCAATCCTTACATTTTATCAAGCGTCAGAATCCATAAGATTGCTACTGTCTTCCTTAGGTTCCTAGATCCATGAAGCTGCAGTGGAACTCAGAATGCTGCATTGCTAAACACATCCCCTATGCTTCTAATGGTAAAAACGAGGACATTGTTTTTAATACCAGTATAGCAGAATATGGAAAGCTCACTAGTAGAGAAAAGTCTGTTCATCACTTTTTCCCGGCAAAGTTGTGGGACTAAACAATAGTAGTGGGTTATCCACAGAATTTGTTATCTGGAGCCTTTTACAGCTCAGCATATTAATACGACTTTATACACCTTGTTTTCGTACTTTTCAGCTGGATGGTTGGAACCAAGATGGAGTGAGACCTAAATAACAGGAAATGTAACTTCTGTATCTAATTAGGTTAGTAAGGTATGCTCAGGATTTATCTTGTAGCCCTGTGCCACACTTTGTGGATCCTTTCTCTGTGTCAGCCATATGGATGGGTAGCAGCCATTGCCTGATGAATTTCCTCTCTGTGAAAGCCTGAGAGAGGGTTTTCTCTCTGTGTAACTCTTCTTGGGCACACTGTACATTATTGATTGCATTCCTCTGTGGCTCCATAATCTCCTCGATTGAGAAATTTGGGCCACAAATGAGATATTTTTAGAGCTGTGTATAGCTATTTTATTGTATTTATTTTATTTTATTGAATAAAAAATAGCAATGAGACAGTTCCAAATCAAATTAGTAGGACATATCCAACAATTAATACATTGCACATTGTTTTCTTTTGTAATGGCTTTTTGTTGTACAAGGTGTATACATGGCACTCTGTCTACAAACACTATTAGAACAGATGCCTTTATTCAATGAATTAAGAGAATGTAGCTTTACTACTATCTTTTTTAAAAGCTGAATTATAGTACAATTTCAATAACTTTTTGTATTGTTATCTTCCTAGTGGTTATCCATAGTACAATGAGTAGACAGGATATCCTGTCCAAACAGTATTAGTGCAAATCTTTCTTCTCATATAATTAAGCAAAAGTACTGCATATTTATCTTAACTGTACTGTTCATACAAACACAGAATGGTTCTTCCTTTGTATCCCCATTTTGTTGTTTAGTCCTGTCAAAGATGGGTACGCTATTGTCATTCAATTATTATAGGTGCTTAAATTCAGAGAAACAGTCCATCACAGTCCAGAAGTCCACAATAATAGTGGGTTATCAGAAGAAGTTGTTGACTAGAAACATTTACAGCTCAGCTTATTATTATGACCTAATTTTACATACCTCATTTTTATACTTTTCTGCTGGATGGTTAAGACTGAGATAAAGCAAAACCTATATAACAAAAATGTAACTTTTGTATCTGATGAGGTCAGTCAAGTGGCCTCTGGGCTTATCCTGCAAAACTATACCTCACTTTGCAGATCCATTGTCAGTGTCAGCTATGTGGATGAGTCATGGCCATTGCCTGACCAGTTTGCTCTCTGTGAAAGCCTGAGAGAAAGTTTTCCCTCCATGTGACTCTCCCCAGGCACAGTATAGATCATCAATCACATTCTTCTGTGGCTCCATAATCTCCATGGTCAGAAATATTTGGGCACAACTGAGTTCCATGATGTTAAAGTACAGGTTCTCCTATGTAGTGAGTCTTCACTAACCTTGAAAGGCTTTGGCCAAAATGTTGGCTGACCTTGCAGCCCTTCCATTTCTCCAATCTTTGATCTGTGATCTTAGGTTGTTAACCATCCAGAAGAGAAGCTGATTATTACCCTGTGACATATGCAGTTCAGTTAACCCTATCTGACTAAATTCTTTTTAGTTGTTGTTATATCTATTTGTATTTCTTCTTTTTATTTCTTATACTAGGCAGACTAAGTGATATTTCAACAGGTGTCTCTGTTTTACTTCAACTATATGTTCAAGTGGCATCCACATAATTATACATTATGTTCTTTATAGCTGAGATGTGGTAGAAATACCACATCTTTTTCAAGCATTCCTCATGCAATGGACATCTTGGTTGTTTCCAAGATTTTTCTATCACAAATTGTGCTGCTATAAACACAGGTACACATATATCACTATGACATGATGTTTGCAGTTCTTCTGGGAAAATTCCCATTAGAGGGATACTCATCTTGAATGGGATTTCCAGTCCTAGTTTTGTGAAGAGTCTCCACACTGATCTCCATAATAGTTGCACCATTCTACATGGCCACCAGCAGTGAAGTGTTCCCCTTTCCCCACATCCTCTCCAACATTTGTTGTTGGTTGAACTTTATGATGGCCATTCTTTCTGGAGGGAGAAGGTGTAAGTGTTGTTTTAACGTGCATGTAATGGATGGCTAGTAATGTGGAGCATTTTTTAATATATTTATTTGCTTCTTTAATTTCATCCTCTGAGAAGTGTGTATTCATCCCAAATGCCCATTTCTGGATTGGGTATTTAAATTTAAGGGCCCTAATGTGTCTTAGCTCTTTACAAATTCTAGAGAGCAGATGTTTGTCTGAGTGCTTATTAGTTAAGATTTTTTTGAAAATTTGTGGGTTGTCGTTTCACTCTGTTGAGAATTTCTTTATACGTGTGAAAACTTCTCAATAAGAGTTGATCCCAGTTCTTAATTCTTTCAAGTGTTTCCCATGGAAATATATGTCTGTTCATGAACTCTTTGCCTACCCCTATGTCTTCAAGAGTTTCCCCTACTTTCTCTCCAGGAGATTGTTTCTGTTTTAATGTTTAGATCTTTAATACATTCTGACTTTAGCTTACTGCATGGTGATAGACCTGGGTCAAGTTTTAGTTTTTGGCATGTAGAAAGCCAGTTTTTTCAGCACCATTTGTTAAAGAGGCTATCTTTCTTCCAGTAAGTGTGTTTGGCCCCTTTGTCAAAGATCAGGCGGCTGAGGGTATTCATAGAGCTCTGTGCATCTTCTAATCTATTCCATTGATCCTCAGGTCTATTTCAATGACAATACCATGTTGATTTTTTCACAGTAGCTTTGTAGTATAATTTCAAGTCAGGAATTGTGATGCCTCATGCCTTGTCTTTATGGGCCAGAATTGCCTTTGCTATTCTACGTCTTTTCTGGTTCCAAATAAATTTTAGGAATGATTTCTCTAGGTCTGGGAGGTATGTTTGGTGGCAGATTGATAGGAATTACATTGAATCTGTACAACAATTTTGAAAGTGTGCCATCTTCAAGATATTGGTTCTTCCTGTCCCAGAGCAGGGAATATCTTTCCATTTTCTGTAATCCTCTATGATGTCTTAGTGTACTGTAATTTTCAACGAAAAGATATTTGACTTGCTTAAGTGAATTCCAAGATATTTCATTTTCCGTGGTGCTATTATAAAAGCTATTGTTTCTATAGTTTCCCTCTCATTGCATTTGTTATCTGTGTAGAGGAATGCTATTGACTTTTGAGTACTGACTTTGTATCCTGCTGTGCTACTGAATTTGTGTATCAATTCTAGTAGCTTCATGGTGGAATTTTTTGGGTCTTCCACTTAAAGTATCATATTATCTGCAAAAAGTGATAATTTAACTTCTTCTTTACATATTATTATTCCTTCTATTTCTCCCTCTTGTCTAATGGCTGTTGCCAATGATTCCAAAACTATATTGAATAGGAAGGGTGATAGAGGACATCCTTGTCTTGTACCAGATCTAAGAGTAAAAGATTTCAGTATTTCCCCATTTAGAATTATATTAGCCATTGGGTTGTTATAGATGGCTTTTATTAAATTGAGGTAGAGGCCTTCTATTCCAATTTTGTGTAAGACGTTGAACATGAATGAGTGTTGGACTTTAACAAAAGACTTTTCTGCATCAATTGAGAGGATCATGTGGTTTTTAGATTTGTTCTATTGATATAGTGTATTTCATTTATAGATTTGCAAATATTAAACCTTAGGGATGAATCCTACTTGGTTGTGGGGTGCCGCGCACCTCCTGCCTGCAGAATGACACGCGACCACCGCTCCTTCCTTCACACAGATGTCTTTATTAAGCTTCCTTTTACATGGTGTTGTGACTGCCCCGAGCACTTCCCGTCAAGCCCTTTAGTACCCTCACTCAGCCAATCCCCACTTGCCACCTGGCGTTTCCTCTTAGGCTGACAGGGAGTGCCTTGGTTAGGCAGCGCCTGTCTTTACCTTATTAGGTGATATTTACAGCTAAAGAACACGTCCACGGAAATCCCCCGAGGCGACCTCGGCGCCATCTTAAGGCGCAGCCCTCCACTTGCTCCCCACATCTCCCCCTTTTTGTTTTATTATCGTGCAGGGGAGAACAGAGGCTTGATCCCATTATGTAAAGGGGGCCTTCGCAAGACAAGAACCCCGTGAGTGATCCCTGCGAGATCCACCCGCGCCGCCCAGTGCCTTTTTACTGAGGTGGGTTCTTGGGCACCAACCCACATGCAATCAAGCGTATTTTCTGGAGACTCCGAGAACTGGAAACCTCATAGGCCTCCCTGCAGTGCCTTGCTTACACCCTGCGAACATGTGGGGAGGAAAATTCCACCATGAAGCTACTAGAAACAGGCTCATGTCGCAAGCATGGATATCCAAATTTGTGCATCCTCAGGCGGATGCAAGGTGAGGAGAGCCTGCCTAACAATAGCTTGTTGTTGTCTATTTCTTTGCCAGCAGCGATATACAAGGTAGCTTAGAACTAAAATGGTGACACAGCAAATGATCAGCAGAGACAATGACCCGGACCACTGGGTCACCCAGCCCACAGCCTCGGCCAATGAATGCCATAGCCCCTCTGCCGAAATCTGAGGGACACGGGTTTTGTTTATCTGGGTAATGGCATGACTTAATTGCACTGTATAGTTAAGAAAGGTAGCATTCCAAGGGCCTTTTAAGTAGGCATTAAGTTGTTGGACTACTGTGGAAGCATTGTCTACTACATTTGGTGTAACACAGATTTCTCTGAAACCCAGCCCGCATAACAACTTTTGCTGTATGTTGAGAAAGTCCATTTGTTCTTGAAGCAAAGTGGTCTGCTGATTTAACGACAGAATCCCAAAGTATATCTGGCCATTGAGCGTCTGTTGAATCTCTAAAGCCGCCGTGACCTTTTCAGATAGTTGATTCACCATGCTCGCCGTCTGGACGGTCTGGCTGATGGCTGTCCCCGCGGTGGCGGCGCTGGCGGCGGCGACGGCCACGGCGGCCACAATGGCTGCCGTGATACTAAAGTCTCGCTTTTGTCAATACACTTGAAGGGGCAACTGTAGTCGCTCAGGGGGGACCTCCACAGGCATCATGACGGCCACTGGGAGCCTCACCACAAGGGCATGGCTATGATGCTCCGTCCAGCAATTGGATAAGCTGCAATTACTTATAGAACAGTTAAGTGTCCCAGCCTCCCCCTCAGAGCTATTCCAGACCACAAAAAAGAACTGGGGGGGGGGGGTAGGCAGGGCATGGATGTGATATCAAAGTGTCTTATGATGGTGACATTGACAGTCTTTTCAAATGTGTCGGAGGCAATCCAACATGCAGTACCATTGAAAACAGTGGACTTAACAATCATGAATGGTACTAAATCTAGGCATGCCAGCTCTCCACACAAATAGGCCCCATCTAGCAGCAGGGGGATGCTGTACTGGCTGGGATTTTTATAATGATAAGGGATGGTCCTAGGTGGGCCCCGCAGGGCCATGAGCCATAACATCCCTTCTGCATATAGATGTACATTTTTTAACTCCCAAGGCGTTGTGTGCCACATACAATTGCCCCACACAAGACACTTCTAAGGTGGTAGGATAGCGGGACCTCCAGCAGTGGCCCACAGGTCTCGGTCCTGGGTAAGATTGTGTGAGAGGACTTCTAGTGGAGAACGGATACCATAGATCCCTTATCCCTATAACCTTGGCCTGGGAATTGTTCCCCACAAAATCACCAGCGGCAAGGTTACCCAGTACAAGGCATCCATCAAAATCAAATGCTGTTTGGTTATCATTCCAGGTCGCATTACAGGTGAAGCAGAGGGAGGGTGAAAGATGAAAAGTGGCATAGACAGGGGACTCCTCAAGGAGTATCTGGCTCGCAGGGGCTCCAGTTGTCCAATTATGAGCAAATGCAGCAGGGAAAATGGGGCTGGCTTTACTCACTGGCATCACTACCGGGGGGTTCTTCACCAGGCTCCAGTAAATAGCTGGCGTCACTCTCTGGGTTATGAGCATCAAGAGGCAGGTCGCCAGGATTTTCATGTGAAGGAGTAGCATTTTTTTTTTTTTTTTTTTTTTTTT
>PVKA01019524.1:0-41898 GCA_004027165.1 Ctenomys sociabilis | reverse complement strand
TATCCTATGTTTGCTATTGTTTTTGAAGAATATCCTCTGGACATAGAATTCTGTATTCATAGTGTGAATTATGCTGTTTTGTTTTGCTTTGTATTTAATACTTTAATCATTTTGTTCTCTTGTCTTTTCATTAGCCTTTATCCTGAGCAGAAATATTCTTTCTTTACTTTTGTTCATAATTCTGTATTCTTTCTTCATAAGTAGTGTGTGTGTGTGTGTGTGTGTGTGTGTGTGCGTGTGTGTGTGTGTGTGTGTATTTTTTAGTAAGGGTCTACAGGGTCTATAGGGTCTCACTACGTAGATCAGACTTGGAGTGATCTGCCTGTGTTCATCTTCCCAAAGAGCTGGGGATACAGGCACGCACCCCCAGGCCAGGTGCAGGGAGGGGTGTGGGCAGGGCCGGCATAGCATGCTAGAGCATTCTTAAGTATTCTCAAAAAGTTTATTTAAAAGATGTTTAGATGTGATGTGTCATGTTGAAGCTTAATATATACTTGCTGTTCTGTTTTTCTCATATCTAGAGTACTGTTTTCTTTGTTTTGGCTGGTTCAGACAGCCTTAAGGGCGGGTCTGGTGAGGCTTGTGGAGCTGGGGATCAAACCAAGGTCTCCTAAGCCTGACTGAGTTTGACCAAGCAGGCGCTTTGAACAACTGAGCTAACCGGTAAGCCCTCGAGCACTATTATATTTGGAAAATATTTGGCCTATTTTTGTTTAAATATGTTTTCTCTCATACCACTATTCATTAATTTCAATTAAATATTTATTAGCCTTCTGAAATACCAACAAATTCCCTATGTTCAGGTTATTTTTTTTATCATTATTTTCTCTTTCTATTTCGTTTTGAGTCATTTCTACTATTATATTCAAGTTCATTTGCTTTGCATCTTTTAAGTTTTGTATGTGATTAACCCCATCCACTGTATTTATTTTCCATTTTATATATCACAGTTTTCACATATAATTTCTACTTTAGGTAAGTCTTAAATCTTTCATTCTTTCTTGCCTAATTCCATTTATTTGAACATTTATACACAATAAAAGAGCAATGCTTTTTATTTCTTTTTTAATTTTATTTCTGTGTCAGTTTTGAGTGAATTACAATTGATTTTTTTCATCCCATCACATTACTGATTCTTTGTATACGAATATTTTAGTCTGATGCTGTACATGTGTGTCTTCATTTGCTAGGTGATAGATAGATGTTATATTACCACAAAAATTCTGACATATGTTCTGAGACACAGTTAAGTTTGTTGGATAGAGTTTGATTCTTTTGGGTTTTATTTTTAAGGTTTGTTAGGCAGGACCAAAGCAGTGTTCAATCTAGTTCCAATTATTCCCCACTACTGAGGCAAAACTGCTCTTAGAATTTTATCAATAAACTGTGAAAGAATAACATCTCTTTGAATAAAATAGATTCATAACTTACCCGGTAGAGGATTTAAAGCAGGAGGAGGAGTCACAGATGACTAAATATTCAAGTCAGGCAGAATACAAATGTACCACTGAGGAAAGGGCACAGTCACGAGGTGCAGCCAGGGTGGGGGAGGCCAGCAGAGCTCGTACAGAAATGAACATAATTCAGCCTGCGCACTCTTTTGTACCATAAAAAGGCAAACCTAATATATATGCCATCTTTGCCTATCACACTTAGAAGTCTTTTTATTTTTCTTCATTTGGTTTTTACTCAAGTGTCCCTTGTCAATTATTTTACATGCATCCTTCTGCAAAATACTATTTTCCCAGCGTATTTATGGGTATCCCTTTTGTAGTTTACCATGGCTTACATGAGAGACAATGAAATATATTTTCAAATGTTTAGAGGCGTGAACTCAAAGTGTGATAAATATTCTGTTGAAATTAATGAACAAAAGCAAGACAAAGGACTTTACCTGTTGTAATTTGTACTCCTAAGCACTGTGCAACATATGAAAATTTTTGAAGAAAAACATATAGCAAAATATTTGCACTGTTGCCATAAAAGACGTAGGAATATGAATGAGTATGAATGCTCTTTCCAGCATAATCCAATATACTATTCATAATGTGCTTGATTAAACCCTGTTAATTTGGTGATGATAGAACATAATCAAACGAATGGGAAAAGCACACTTCCCGTCATCCACCACTGCAAGGTAATAAAATTCCAAGTTTTTTTTTCAAGAGGAAAAAAAAATATATCATCAAACATAAAAACGTGGGATAAAACCCACAATATGAAAGTTACTGCCTTAATGAAATATTAAAATTGCATCAGGAATACTCTTCTGGCATTAAAAATAAACAATAACATTTCTTCCTAGTTATGATTCACTTCAATTCTTTAAAAATTAATTATTACCTCTTTAAATATTTGATTAAATTAGATTTCAGTGGGCTATCACTACCCACAAAACACATGCTATTGTGTATAAATTCTCAACTCATTTTCTGATATACTTTGTCATGTTTTCTAATCCTGTGATGAATTCTTGGATTTTTGTTTGCCTTAGTAATTTTAAAATTTAAGCTATCATTTTGAATATAAAAATTGTATACTATTAAGAAGCATCATGAAAAATAAAATGTGAAAGGAATATTTGATACTTCATCATCATATATTGTCTGATTTTCTAGTAGTAAATTGCAATTGCACTTTTGAAAAGTATCCTGAAAATAGTACATAGTTGCAAGGCAAGAGCCATTTAATTCAGCTGTCCACAGTACATATAATGTGACTGCCAATTCAATGTTTTTGGCAACTATCTGTAGATCAGTAATAAAAAATGTTATCCAAGAAAATGAACATATTTTATAATGTGGTTCTGTTTCTTTCAACTCGCAGTACATTGTCCAGCCTACCCTAATGTTAAAATGTGACACATTTGTATAAATTTACCATTAGCATAAATACTGAGTTTAGTAAGATACTATATCTCTTTTTGGTGAATTTTCTTAGCATCATTTGTATTGTGATTAAATTTTCACAACCGTATCTGTTATTCAGTTGCAAATGTCAGAGAGTTAACTTTGGTAATTATTCCTAAAAGGATAGCCAGAGGATAAAGCTAATCTAGTTTATATACATAAATATCGCAGAATAGAAAAGGAGTTGGTGGGGTTAGAAGGAGAAATTAAGATATGTGGAGACTTTCACTTAGACACAGCCTTATTCAGACTAGTTTCTCATGCATGGAAAGAAATAATTTTAATGATCCAATTTTCTTCCATTTAAAGTCATCTTGCCTGCTCACCATGTAACAGTATACCATTGTCATCTCTCCTCCCCAAACTAGCTTGACCTGTGCCTTCCTAGTTCCACCACCAGCACCATGATCTTTTCTACTCACTAAGGGCTTACCTGGAAATGTTGATCACATCTCTCATTTGTGTACTCTCCGTATCCCCTGTATCCTCTGTGTCATCTAGCCCAGTCTATTGCTAGTTGTTCCTTATCCAATTTACAAATGTGTGAGAAAGATTCCCATCTCAGTATTTTCTGCAAGGAAAAGAAATAGATAACCGTGCTACTGGTGTTAGACCTCTGGCCATAGATATTTGAATCAGGTAGTAACTTTAGCTCTAACTACATCAATAGCAATCTTCTCTCAAGAAGATGAAGTAACAGAGATATTGTTCCATAAATCACTGTAGGCATTATAATAAAATGTTAACTTTTCCAAGATTTCCAGGTTTTTCAAAAAGAGTCACTCTTACTAAAAATAAATAAATAAACACAAAGCCCTACCATGTTGGGGTTGTTGATTTTAACTGGCTCATTTCCCAGTCCTTGTTTTTAAGGCCCATGAAAGATCAAATGTGTTTTCTTGTTATAGACTCCAGAAGCTTCTTTAAGACACTGGTGCTAAATTCTATAGCTCTGTCAGTTGAGCCAGGTTTGTCTACTTTTTTCGAGCAGTATCAAAGTTTCATTAAAGGAAGGGAAAAAAATGTGTTTTGTAGAGTGAATATGGGCCAAGTAAAAGCAAGAAAGCATAATGGTGGGCCACAACGTAAGAGAGAAGAAAGTGGCCCAGTTTCTGTTTTTTGTTTGTTTGTTTGTTTTAACGATATATTATTTCTCATCATTTCTGGCACTGATTTAGTGGAAAAAATTTCGCATATGTATCTTGCTTGTACATGTTTCCCATGCTTCTGCTTTCAGTAGTTCCTTATAGTCACTGTGCCTTCATGTAGTAGTGTTTAATTGAGTCTCTACTGGAAGCCAAGTGGACTTCTAATCTTAGGTCAATAACGTTTGCAAACACTGTCTTTTATCTCCTGAAGTTGAAATTTAGTGAAGAACTCTTTAACAATTTCTTCTACTTAATTATTTTATGGCAATGAAAAGAAATAAGCACTCCAAAGCAAAAGCACATCTTTCTGCATTTAAACCAACAAAAGATGTATAGAACTTGGATCAAGAGGGGGTCTCTGTCAGGAAATGTTACTTTAGGTGAGATTTAAAAAAAATAGATATAGATTTGTGGAGAAAGGGGCAGAAGCTTTGAACATTTTTAAAACAGATGGGAACCTCAAGATTCTACAGGTGGGAGAGAAATCTAATAATATAGTAACTAAATGTAGGCAAATATGAAGGGCAAAAGAGCAGGTAGAAATAATGAAAGATATCAGAGATGTCACATAGGTCATTTAAAATTTATATTTATTTTCAAGAATGACACAGTGGAAAAGAAAGATATGATGCTGCATAATCAACTTAGTTTTTTAAAAATATTATTCTTATGTAAGTTTTGAGATGGGAGTGGAAGGAGATCAGATGGACTATGGTGGAGCAATTAGTTAACAGTTAACGTAATTCCAATCAAACAAGTAGACTAGTTTGGATTTGGACTTTGAAGGGTGGTAGTAGAAATAGAAAGAGATTTAGAAAATAAACCAGTAGGACTTGTGAAAAGGAATTGTTGGCCTTGAAAAAATGAGTAAGCTTTCTTACAAGAGTAGTTAAACTGAAGATGGTATGATATATTGAAATGTATTTGCTTGGAAAAAAGTGTGAAAGAACATTCATAAGTTAACTACTAGGCATGTTGAGTTTGAATTTCATTTACATTTTGAGTAAATACTTGGCTAGATCTCTTACAGAAGTGATCAACAAGGGCGAGGGATATAGCTGAGCACCACAATTGTCTGCTGGCAAATGCAAGGCCTTGAGTTTGACTCCGGATACAAAACAAAACAGAACAACAGAAAAAGAGGCATCTTGGAAATAAAGGTTGACAAGCATTGGAAGACAGAGATAGTCATTGAAACCCAAGGGAGTGATAACTAAAAGAGAAAATTAAAAAATTGAGAGGAAAGGAGGACTGGGGCAAAGCTAAGAACATTGAGATTTCTAGGCTGAGTAAATGAGGGTAACCTGGAAAAGATACTGAGAGACCATTACAGAAAGAGAGTGGGTTGTAAAACAAAGGCAAAAAAATGTTTCTAGAAACCAGGGAGGTCTAGGAAGAAGGATCCATGAAAGAAAAAGTATACTCAACGAGTGACTTCAGTGCAGCATGTACCTTTCTGAAAACACTTTCACAGATTAAAAGGGCAGAGTTATGACAAGGAAACGCAAACATACATATTTTTAAAATATTAGTTGTGGAGGAAAAACATTGTGTAAAGTGATGAGAGGAAAGTTGACACCTCTTGAATCCAGTTAAATATACTCTTGAAGGCTGACTTTTAAGATACCCAACATGTGGCAGTTTAGTATGGGGGTAGTTTATCAAATTAGTTGGAAGTGGCCATTAGAATAGTTCTAATATTTGTCTTTCAACAATGATTAAATATTTGAACTTTAATGTTTAAATTTCAAAGTTTCTCTTTGTAAGTAATATTCTCAATAAGGAGTCTAACCCCAGGCTTTTTCTCATTGCATTTTTGTTTAAACTTTAACTAAAGTCTCATTTCATTTGGAAATCTGTCCCCATTAGTGAATTTCCTTTCTTTCTTCTTCTGTTTTCAATTTATGTATTGGTACAGGGTCTCACTATACAGCCCAGACTCATAATTATCCTCCTGTGTCAGCCTCCCCAGTACTGGGATCACAGGTGTGTGTCACCAGCACCTGGTCTCAGTGGCTGGTTCAGCACATGCAGGGGTTAGGTCTGCATGGCATGCAGTGCCGAGAATTGAACCCCATCCCTATGCTTGCCTAAGGAAGAGGTGCTTAGTTGGTGGAGCTATCTCACCAGTCCTGTACTAGTGAATTTTCAGGACATTATTGCTCACACCATTCCACGCCTTCATCCATAATATTCTAGTATAAAGTGAGACTACTTCCATAAATACTTAGCATGAAGCCATGTATTTAATGTTCAATTTAATTACCTAATTACATAGGCAAAAAATGAATGCATTATTAATTTTTGTACATCACCTGAAAAACATTCTTGGCTTCAAAGTGATGCAGATAGATGTTAGGAATCAATAACACTGCTGAGAGTTTACTGTTAGTGGAGAAAGCCAATCACCTAGAAAATTTTCATCTCACTCTCTCATGTGGTGTACATGGAATGGATGCTAATGAAAATTCATTATATGAGAATAAGGACACAGGTTACAGCCAATAATAATTTATTTATGTAAATGATATAAGTAGTTACGATACCAAGAAAAACTAAGACTTGTGTGCTTGAAGCAGGAGTATGAATATATTTCTGGACTGAAATTAGTACTAGAAGCCTCAGCAACGGGAGCTCCTGGATCTTTATTTTTTCTTGGGCTCTAATCATTCCCAGCCACTCATTTATTTATATGTTTGTGTGTCTGTTTCTCAAATCACTTTTATCTAAATATTTCTCTTCTCCGTATTTAGAAAGAGAGAGTACATGTGTACTTTACTCTTCAAACTTAGCTTCTTGAACTTTGGTTTATGTCTGCTGTCTCACAAATTCTAATTACGTGCAGTCCAAACTATCCAGTATCTCAGTTGCATACTTTTCACTTTTAGCATCTGTGAATAACTCCATCATCCCTCAATATTTGATAATTCGAAACTCATAGTCAGAGCATCTAGATGATATAACTAATCATTCTGATCTAGACTGCAAGATCATTGCCATTCTGTTGATCAATTTCCCATGGGTCCCATGATGAAAACATTAGCCTTTAACAGGACAGTCAGGTGTGAGATCTCCATTTACATGGTTTATTGGCTTAGCAGGTAATGGAGTCAGTAAAGATATCAGTAAAATGTTCACATGTATTTGTCAACACATGTAACATTAAGATCTATACTGTGTACTGTATTCCAGAGCTACCTATCAGAATCATTTGGTGAGCACTTTACAGAATGCAAATCCTCAGACCTCTATATAAATGATGAAACTTTGAAATCTATTGGTTCAGTTTAATAATATTGTACAGTATATTTTAAAAGCTTATTAGGTCATTTTTTCAGCCTTTCAGTGATGTAGGGTGTTTTTGTTTTATTATGTCTATCCAAAACTTTATCAGTTATCTTCTTTCCAAATTTCTTTTCTTTTAAAGTGTTTAACATATTTTTTTAGAAACTGGCTGTTTTCTACAACTATTCATCCAGTTAAAACCTTTTGTTAAGCATGTCCACATTCTTAGTGGTGTTACCTCAGGAGATACAGAGTGATAAGACTACACATGTGCAACATGGGACATGAGGAGGAGAGCTCTGTTAGAAGAAAAGTTGTACTGGAATTTAGCAGGCCAATAATGTGATCTTACACCTGGCAGGTTCCATCACTGTGTAACACAATGGAACTGTCCTCATGTAATATAAGGTTATTATGATGGTCTCCACTGTGTACGTGTTGAAAACATATGCACAAATGTATATATGGTATAGCATACTATTTAGCCAAATTCTATGGTTAGTAAGATGAATAATATGGTATCTTAGCTCATAAGATAACATAACATATAATTTCATTAGAGATATTAATACTTGAATGAAAGATTGTGGGGAAGAAAGAGCTAGATAATAATCACTTGTGTAAAGGAGAATAGGATATTTATGGGAGAGGACAGCACTAAATACATGAGAGAAAAGAGACAGCAGATGGAGGCTTAGAAAGAAATAAAGCCAAGGCATTGATTGGTCTGAGGCTGAGGAGAAGTGTGTGTGAGTGTGCACATGTGTGTCTCTGTGTATTTCTGTGATTCCAATCTCTCCATCCATATACAATGATTTGTGTAAGTGGTATATTAAGAAATCAAGCCAAATTGGTTTCCTGTGACATTTGACCATATAACAGAGAATGGAAATAAGCCGTGAGATTTGCATAGGAACAAGAGTTCATAGTTTAACAACTAGATTCAATTCAGAGTGGATCATGAGAACGAGAAGCTTTAAGAATTTATAGAAATTAAGAGTGGCTTTTTTGGCTCATCAGGATTTGGCTTAGAAATTAAGATCCTATTTGACCTCCAGAGTTACACTAGGTGCGCTACTGCACAGTGTACAATAACAAATTTTATTGTCATAATATTCTTGATAGGGACCTGGGAGATGACTCAGTGAAATAAGTGCTTCCCTGGCAAGCAAAAGGGCCTGAGTTCAATACCCAGTTCTGCCCCTCCAAAAATTCTTGATTGCCTAGTTTGCTTGCCATAAATATTTTTAATGATAGGCTCTCCTCTTTAAAACTTGATACCAAGAGCTAAATTTAAAAAATGGACTATAATTTGATAGATGTTATGTATAAGTGAAGGTTTTTCCCTTACTATGAAATATTCTAAAATGAGAAATTTAGAGGACAGAGAATAACAAAAGTCCTCTACTAAGGAGACTCAAACCAAAGTTTAAAGTTAATGGAAATGAAGATGGAGAAATAGGGAAAAGGTAATCATAAGACTTTCTTGGAATGAATTAATAAATATGCAGCAAATTATATTTTGTTTTGTTCTACTTTTCAATGCTATTATTATGGAATGGTTTGAATAGATATTGAATAAAAAGTTTCTGATTTCCAAGTATTCATGTTCACAAATGCTGTAAATAAGTGCTGTAAAATGTGTGAACAAAATGTGGCAGAATGATATCCAGACCTGACACCAAACCACCAGAATATTAATATTTGACTTAACTTGTAGTATTTGACTTCAGCCTGTCAGTTAAGGGTGATGATTTTTCTCTGTGTAGCTCTTCTTTATTTGCTCCTAGCCTCTATGTCTCCTGAAATGTCAACATGAACAACTGTTCTGTGGGTTTCTGCTAATGTATAGAAAGGAGCAGTGAATCCTATTTTTTTGGTCTTCTTTTTCATTTTATTTCTTTTTTCTCTCTTATTTCTCTCTTTATTTCTTTCTCTCTCTTTCTCACTTTTTTATTTTTTCCAAAATTTTATACATATATCTGGTAATCTAAACAACTAATTTGAAGACAACAGTATGCAATACAACAAATACTATAGAAATCATGTTATCTTGTTTAGTGAAATTGTGTATCATTTGTATTTTTCTTTTTTAATAGTATTTTGTATTCCCTTTCTAAGAAGTTAATTTGAGAATTATTAATTCATAATTGTCATCAAAAGTTGTCCTAATTTATGAATCAACTGTGGAATATATTTCTAAGAAAATCCTTTCTAAAAAGTCTTTTTCCATTGATCTTCTCAAAGAAATATTTTAAAATAAAAAATATTCTATTCATATCTTTGGCAGAAGTCTCAGGAAATATAACACCTTACTAATGAGCATATCAATATTCTGGATTTTTTTCTTACATACTCCCACATCATTACTTTAAAATATACATTTGTTTGGAATATAAGAGCATTAATTGGAAGGCTGACACACCAGTTCTAATACTCAGGATCCAATTGTGCTCTCTATTCTCAAATTGCATTGCTTACTTCTTTTGCATTCTTTCATTTGCATACAGTCAGAATTCCAACTGAAGACTTTGTCCTTAGTATGGAACTTGGAATCATATATAGATTTAAAGAGATTTTTAAAAGAGATTTTTAGTTTTACAAGATTTCATATTATAATGGGTAGAGATTTTGCACTGCAGTGGGTCCGACCAAACCTCCACCTCTTGCTTTAGTTTTCCCAGATATTATATTTCGACATAAGCGAAGGTGAAATTTATGAAAACTATTCTGTGTACTGTAGGGTCTACCTAATAGTTAACATCTTTCAACAACTGACATTTCCACAAAAGCTTTGGAGTAGCCATTGGAATGAACAGAAGTAACTTATTTCTTAATATTAAAGCAAATTCTTTACCGTGCAATGTCGGATCAACTCATTTATTTATTTTTTTTCCATAGCATTTACTTTTTATTGAATTTGTTAATGTTACAGAGTTCTTGCACTGCCAAACCATGCCTGAGAATCCAAAGAAGGAATGGTACAATAGACTGCCTCATCCACCCATCATACAGTATATTAGAACTTGATTCATGTGCATTTTTGTAATTTCACCATCTTTTAAAAAATTATAACAAGAGCTGGAATATAAATCTGCTGCAGGTCTTCAGTTTTCCAGTACAGTATGCCATTAAAAAAAAACTTCATATTCATCTCACGTCAGCTCTCAATAACGACGCCCAACAAAATTCTGAAGGAAAATGCGTACTTTTCAAGAAAAACATGTGGCTCAAGATCCAAGAGATTCCTTGTTTCTGGTTCCCAAATGAAGTCTTCAGCTTACCAATCTCTTATTATTCCCTTAATCAACCAGACGCCCTGGGCTGGCTCAGCCACTCTACACCAGCAGGCAGGCACCACATCTGCCACCTTATATGAATGAAAATATAAGTCTAGAAAACAATGTTTAAGTAAAAATTATAATGAATTGAATAAAATGAGCATCGTGTAGGATAAAGTAATTGTCTAATAAATTGTGCATGGTTCTTCTCAATAGACATGTGCACCTCAAAACATATTTTACTTATTTGCTTTCATTTTCCAGAACCTACGATGGACCTCATAATTCTTTCTAGAAGCTCTGCTTATCTCAGTAGCTCAAGTAGCTGAAGAAGCTGCAATGACTTCTAAAGATTGACACATTATCCATTTACAGTAATGATGAATTCCAAATGTTTCCACATTCTAAATTCCTCTGTCTTGTAATGTTTTACCTTTTTATTAATAACACAGATCTAGTTGAATATCTTATATGACATTGAAGAAGCAATAAATTATACTTCTTTGCATCGGTATTACACTTTCCCAGAGGAATTCCTTTTATAGATACTGTCTTATTAATATTCAAAATTATCCTGCAAAGTAGGTAGAGATGATTATGTTGAACTGTGATGGAATTTTAAAGAGGAGAGGTATACTCCAGCTGTCTTTGATCTTTACTTGAAAAAGATAGTCCAAGGAAAAGCCAATCACTGAAACTGGAACTGATAGGATGGGAAGATTAATAGATTTTTTTCCCCAAATATATGAGATCCATGAGCATGGTATGACTAGCACTCTAGTTTTTAAGGAAAATGTCTTTTTATAGAGAAATGGTTTATCATTGTTGGATAAATTTTGCTGCTTATTTATTATCATACTTATATGTCAGATTCCACCACTCACTTTTCATAGATTATTTTACAATTATAGAAAACAGATCTATCTAAACTGTTAAAATTTTGGTCTGCACTCATAATTTTGAATAGGTCAAAAATGCATATGAAAATTATTAGTTGTTACTTCTTTCTGCTATTTTTACAGCTTAATAAAAAATTTTGGAAGAAATTTGAGATAGTCATCTCCAAACTCTGATCTAACAATTAGAAAGACCTAGATTCAATCCTAGCTCCTTTATTTCTAAGTTTTACTTCTTTTTCCTGTGGTACTCTGCATTCCCATGTGATTATTATGATTTATGAATCTTCTCATAAAATATATTCCTTACATCCAAACTTACTTGATAAAATTGTTTCTTTCTATTAAATTACTATGTACCACCATTTTTAGCATTTTTTTTCTATATTTGGGACAGGTCTACAGGGTCTCACTATATGGATCAGACTTGTAGTGATTCTCCTGTTTTCAACCTCCCAAGCACAGGCGTGCACCATCACACCCAGTCTCAGTCACTGTTTCAGCCCAGGGGGCAGGGCAGGCATGGAAGGTCTAACATACAACCCTGTCCTCTATGCTTTGTCAAAGTTTGGCCCTTCTTATATCACAGCTTTTATCAGTATAGGTTATAGAGAAGAAGGTAAAAACTAGTAAACAACACATTTTCGAAAACACTCATTGGTCAAGGGAATTCTGTACAATTTGACAAAATTGACAAATTTTAGTCAATTTTTTTTATTTTGCTCTTGGCATCAGGTTTTAAAGGGGAGAGTCTAGCAATAAAAATATTATAGCAAGAAAATTAGGCAATGGCACAATACCACAAACAATGGAAATATGCTACCAATATTTTTTGTCACTGCAATCATCCTTTAATCTTATGCAGAGGATTCATATAATCAACTGGGCATGGGATGATTAGAAGGAGTGAGTGAAAAGTTTCAAATGATAGGACACCTAAAACATTTTTGCATTGGCTTAAATCCTAAGCTAATGACTGAAGAGTGACAGAATACTTTCATATGCTGCATGGCATGGCTGGAAGACCCCCAAAAATGATTAAGTGGTTCCATTAGTAAGCAGGAGGATTGTTGTGAGTTCGAGACCAGCCTGAGCTACAAAGTGAGCTTAAGGCCAGCTTGAATTGCATAGTGAGACCCTGTCTCAAAAAAAAAAAAAAAAAAAAAAAAAAAAAAAAAAAAAAAAAAAAAAAAAAAAAAAAAAAAAAAAACAACCAGTTAAGTGACATGATGACATGCAAGAAACCTAAAGATAATACCAAGAGGTGGAACCAGAAGCATGTGGTAAGCCTTTAACAGACACATCATCCATTCATTTACATACAGAGGAAAATCTTATAAAAATCTGTATTTTTTTCTGCCTCCTGAGATTGATTTTAAAAGTAGCAACATGTTAACAACCAAGCATGTGGACACAGTCTTGAATTTCTTATAATTGGTATAAATTAGCCTCTGCACAGGTATAAATATTCTAGCTGTTCAGGAACCAAAAGGAGGCTCAACTGCCCCTTTCTCTACTTTCAAATGAAGAATATTTGGGGGCAGACATGAGAATAAGATAATATTTCTTCTGTAAAAACTAATAACTGTTCAATTTTTCACTTAGGTCCTTTATTTAAAAAGTGGCAATATCATAAGGAACCACTGATAAATACTACCCAAAAATTTCTAGGGTTGCTTCTAGCATAAGGCTTACAAAGCTATTACAAGTAGAATAAAAATAGCCCAAGAACATGGAGACAAAAAATGAACATGAGCATAGTGGCTGAAAAAACACAGCAGAAACAGAGGGTTTTAAAAACAATGAAAATTTAAAACAGGAGTAATTTTGTGCTAAGAAGTGGCACATTTCCTTGCTCCAGAGCCACTATGTTTAGCTATTGCATGTAGAAACACGTCGCTTTTCTAAAAGCCCACACTTCTGAATACATCTGCATTCCTATTACTTAATGGATCAGAATAGGTACACATTAAATGCTTCTTGGAAATTGAGCAAATGAATTTGCAAAGTTGAATATTCAATGTCTAGCTTTCTGAGCCTCATAGATTTTAGAAATGTATTGAAGCACCAGATTGGTATATCTATGATACTTTAATTGTTACAGATATGCAATTGTTATATGTTAGTAGGGCTGGCCAAATAGCTCAGTAGATTTAAGTGCCAATTTAGGCAGATGCAGTGGCTGGGGTTCCATCTCCAATGTGCAGGCCCTGACCCCAGGGCATGTGGAGATGGCAATTGAGACTGGGCATGGTGGGGTGTGCCTATAATCCAAGTTCTTTGGGAGCCTAAATACAGGAAAATTCCTATGAGGCCAAATTGTGTAGTGAGACCTGTAAAACCTTATTAAGCTAGAAAGAAAGAAAGAAAGAAAGAAAGAAAGAAAGGAAGGAAGGAAGGAAGGAAGGAAGGAAGGAAGGAAGGAAGGAAGAAAGAAAGAAAGAAAGAAAGAAAGAAAGAAAGAAAGAAAGAAAGAAAGAAAGAAAGAAAAAGAAATTTTATCCTGTAACTAAGTGGTGTTGCAAATTTTCTAATCAAGGAGATTATGGAGCCACAGAGGAAAGTTATTGAGGATGTATAATATGCCTAAGGAGAGTCACGTAGAGGGAAAAAATTACTCTCAGGCTTTCACAGAGAGCAAACTGGTCAAGCAATAGCCATATTCCAGTTGGCTGAAACTGACAATAGACACACAGGTGCTGTGCATGGTTTCGGGGTAAATCCGGGCATGGTGGCGCAGGCCTGTAATCCCAGCACTCGGGAGGCCGAGGCAGGAGGATTGTTGTGAGTTCGAGACCAGCCTGAGCTACAAAGTGAGCTTAAGGCCAGCCTGAACTGCATAGTGAGACCCTGTCTCAAAAAAGACAAAAAAAAAAAAAAAAAAAAAAAAAAACCAAACCTTTTCTATTAACAAAAACTTAATTTTATAAAAAAATTTTAACACAAAAAAAAAAAAAAAAAAAAAAAATAAAAAAAAAAAAAAAAAAAAAAAAAAAAAAAAAAAAAAACCAAACCTTGTCAGGTAACAAAAGCTACATTTTCAGTTACATTTTTTACCTCACTTTAACTTGGTCTTAACCATCTAGTAGAAAAGTGTAACCACGAGGTATAAAAAGTAAAGCTATATTAATATGCTGAACTGTAAAAGACTCAAGCCAGCAACTTGGACAATTGCCAATTGTGCTGATAACTCACTACTATTATGGACTATTGGACTATATCGGGTTATTTTACTGAACTCAAGCACCTACAATATTTAAACTGGCATCAAGTATGAAAAGATCCTTTAAAGACTTCTCCAAATACAGCTTCTCTAACAGCAATGGAACATCCATCTGACCCAACAAAAACAGATAAGATGGATATAAATAAAGGACTGTTTTGTAGTGAAAAAAATATAAGTACATACAAGACAGCTAAGATAGATAGACAGCTACTTTCTCTTAGTTCAATGAGAACAGTTTGTACTAATATTGTTTAGACAAAATATCATGACTGCATCTTTTGCTCTGAATAACTGTTATGAAGACAACAATATGCAATGTATTAACCTATTTCAAAACTGTTTCATTGCTCTTTTATCTTTTTTCTCATTAAAATGAATAAAAATTTTATAAAAAATAAATAAAATCACATTTTTCTTTCATTGACTAAAAAAATATGTTAGTAACTGAATATACATTTTGGAGTTGTCATAATCATCTGCAAGTGCAAGTGCACAGACTCATCTTAGATGTTCTCATTCATTTGCTCAAAACATGGCCACCAGTACTCTCAAAAGCTTCTTAGTTGTGACACCGGACATGCAAACTCAAGAAGAACTGCAATCAGAGTACATAGATTACATTTCTAACATGAAGTCCTGATTCTAGTCTATAAACAGGAGATAGCAGTAAGTATCCAATTCTAGCACAAACCCAAGTGAATGAAAGATTTTCTCACCTTGATTCTACAAGTGTTGGCATATTTATTGAAGTAGAATTAGTACTAGTTCATCATCTGAGTCTGCTTATTGATTTGGTAAATTTATTTTAAATGGTTGTTTGGTGCACACAATGTTCTGGCACTGAAAACAGTAATGAGCAAGGTGGTAAAATCCTTGCCATAAGGAGGGAGATACAAGTTTTGTCTTCTAAACAAAACACTCAAGTATAATTAACACTGACCATAACAAAAACAGAACTGAACAAGAAGAAACATCATAACTATATTAGTCACCAAGACAGTTTTTGAGGAAAAAAATAAAGATTGGAGGGAAACATGGTAGGACATGCTAGGCAGGACTGTATGTTAGAAAGATAGACTGGTTTGAAGTGTTGAGGACTAAGAACAAAAAAAGTCATTGTGATCATGATGTTTTTAGTTAAAACTAGTACAGTAGGTTTGATGAGATCATGAAAATGGCGATCTATTGTACATAAGTTTGGGACAATTATCAATTTTATTCCAATTTCCTATTCTCTCAATTCAATGGTCCTTATACCCCAAACTCCCTCCTATTTAACCAATTTGTCCTTTTAATAGATTGATTAAAATATTAATCATGGCATGTTACTTACTGCTTAAAAATCTTAAGATAATTTCTTATTGACCAGGAAAATGTCCCAAGCACTTATTCATTTATTGCCTCTCATAAGTCTTTGTCTCCCAGTCTGTCTCTATCTCTCTCTGTCTCTGCCTGTCTCTCTCTCTCTCTCATCTCTGTCTCTCTCTCCTCTATCTCTGCCTTTGTCTGTCTCTGTCTCTGAAAGATTGCCATAGCATTGCTTGTCATTCTACCTTACTGTAGCCATATTAAGTTTCTTTCAATTTTTCTGATCATCCAGCCTTAATTACAAGGTCTCCTCTCCTTACTTGTCCTGTAAAACTTGTCTTAGAAATGGCTTATATATTACTGTTTGTTGTTGCTTGTTTTATCTCTATCTGATAGTCTCCATTCAAACTATAGTATAAACCAAAATGTCTAAAACTGTAACAAAATATCTTTCAAAGTTTATTCATTTTATCTAGTAGGGAAAGGATAATCATGGTAGAAATACTCTAATAAAAATGTCTGTGCCAGTCTATTAGTTTCTCTGATGATAATTTCATCAAGAAGCTATAATTTTTATCAGCAGATGAATAGATAAAGAAAATGTGGCATCTATACATAACAGAATACTAGTTTTCTATAAAGAAAGAAAAAATAGAGGCATTGGTTGGAATGGAGCTGACTAGGAAATACAATGTTGAATTAAATATATCAAATACACAAGATTAAATACCACATGATTGCTCTTATAGAAGTAAGGCAAAGTTCAAAGAGAATAAAGGGTGCATGGAAGGGACAAGGGCATAGATTCCATGCAGTAGGGAAAGGGTGAGGAGGCTGAAAAAGAAAGGGGATGGAAAGAAAGAAGAATTAAGAATAACTAAGATATGCAATGTAGTGGAGCCTAATAATCTCAATGAATATAAATGTTATGTGGCATAGACATGAGCTAAGACTAATGAAAACAAGAATCAAAACGGGAATCCAGGGGTGGAGGGAGAGCAGTGAAGGAAAAAAAGAGATTAAAGAGATAAGATGGAACTTATCCTGAAGATGAATATAAATTTCATGTATCCCACACATATACTAAAATAATAAGAAGTCTATACTTTAAAACAATCCATAATACCTTTATTCTACAAGCAACCTTTTAAATTAAAAATGGCTTGGGACTTTGTTGTTTAATAATGGAGGGTCCTTTTCTGAGCTCCAGAGAATGGAAACTGACGGGTAAGGATCCAACAGCTCTCACGCAGTCGTTTATGACTCTCAACACTTAGCCACTTGCACAACTCATTCTGACAAACAGTAGCATGAAACCCCAAGCTCTGGCACATGCTGACAGAACTGCAACTTGGAAAGTTCTCTCCCTTGTGGATTTTTTATATTTCAAGCTAGAGAGAGAAGCAAGGCTTGTTGTAACTTGTGTGCACTTGGAAACTGAGGTACATTTGGGTTTAAATGAAGACTAGCCATCATAGAAGTGAAAATAAAAGAAATATCAGGAGTAACAAAATAAGACCATGCCAGAGTATACTCATGAGATGTGTATTCTGCAGTCAAGTATATCGCCTGTCAGGTAGTATCTTCCAAGGGCAATGATCTTGAAGATGAGGGCAGATGATAATCTTTGCTAAGCAGTAGCCTACCAAAAGTTTTAGGTCTAAAATCAGCCCATGTGATGGGATTGCTGGTGCAGCCAGAGGTTGGAGAACATTCCTAGTAGGTATTGTACTGTAAAAAGAGAAGAGACAGCCAAAAGTGATCATGTTATTCTTAGAAAAGAAATTCAGTATTCAGTGCAATGCTTCATTTACAAGGAGATGAAGTTGGAATATAGTTGAAAATTGAGAGAAATGAACTTACAAAAATGTGTGATCCTAGCAAGGGAGAGTGATTTCAAGGGAATATCCATAGTCCTGTTGTCTGGCTGACAGTGTCCTGCATTCCCCAGGGGTACAGTCAGTATGTTTCAGACTGAAAGAATCACTGCAGTTGGTAACAGACGAAGCTGAAACCAATCACCAAGCTAGCTGAAGACTGTACTTCTGTCGTGGAACATCAAAGATCCCTGCCTGTAGCAGTTACTAAGGTCAATCATAGGAAATTTATAGGACAAAGAGAATTATCAATTTCTCTCATGTGCATATCACTCCCATCTCATATGGGCCCTGGAATAACTATGATTTTGGTGCAGTGATGAAACCCTCTGGCTGTTTCGGTTTCTTCATCAGACTCAGTTCACTAGCAGGGCATGGTATGCTAATCATTCAGCCTCCTCCCAACTGAAATAGCTGCATTCAGTATGAAACTCTCTCTCATATGTGTGATGCATTGCCACCAAAGAGTGAAGACCCTCTTGCTATGAACAGAGTATTGTTTCATAGCAGCATAGGCTCTGGAACAAGATTAGCTGCATGCATGTTCTTACTATCTCTAGGATTGTGTTAAATTTCACTTAGCCTAAATTTCTTTATCTATAGGATAGAAACTATAATGACAAAATTTTATAACAACTGTTGAGTTGTGATAAAGAATGAATAAGAGAATATAAGGAACATTATGGAAACAGGGCTCAGAAAACAAGAATTTTCAAGAAATCTTAGCAAATGTTGTTATATTTTTAACATCCCTCAGTCTTCATGGAGTGTTAACATCTACTTATCCAGCAAGGGATGAAAGATCAGATGTGAAAGACCCAAATACATCTAGGATGCCCAAACTATACATTATCCTTGAGTTGCCCATTGTAGAATAAGAAGCTCAAATTGCTAAAATCCTGAATGCTCCACCTACTGTAAACATATGGCTTATAAGATGTTCACTCAGTCTTCAGAGCTAAAAATCTACTAATGGCTTGAAAGATAATGGCAACAATCTCTTAGACTTTACCTAATTCATAATTTCATTACCCATATTGCTTGTGACTTTCTATACTTAAAATGTTATTTATTTAAGAAACAACAGGGGGTCATTCAAATAGCTCAGGGCCCCCAGGATTAGATTTCCAGGCCTGCCATGCTGTCACCCCCCCACCTCTAAGTCCGGAACCCACTGAGATGGCAATTGAGTCTGGGCATGGTGGTGCATGCCTGTAATCCAAGCTCTTGGGAGGCTGTAAGCAAGAGGATCACTATGAGTCTGGAGTAGGAGTGAGACTCAGAACACCTTATAGACCATTCCCTAAAACACTAAATAAATAAACAGAAAAACAAATAAATAATAAAATGTTCAACAGATATTGTAAAGAAGAAAGAAATTATTCAAAAGGAAAAAGGTACTAGGATGGGGAAAAGGGTAAAGGACAGTGGGAACTTAGTTATAAAAAAAAATTGTGCTGCATTGATTGAGACATTTTTATGCCCATATTTTGAATACTGAGCATCTACTTTCCAGATAACAACATGCAATGTTTTAACCATTGTTATTCTTTTGCTTTTTTTTTTTTTAAAGAGCACAATATATTTATTGGGGGAAAGAAAGCTTCTGTCCAAGAGAGGGACAAAAGGAGACCCCAGTGGGTTGCCTTGGAAATCTACTGTTGTAGGGATTTTTAATAGACCAAAACCATGAGATGAGGTCGGTCTAAGGTGGAAACATGCGAACTTGCACATGAGGTGTAATGAAACTATGGTTAACAAATAAGATCGCAAGCACAACTGCTCAGGTAAAATTGATTAAATCCAGGACAAAATGGGTAAGTGGGCCCACATAGCAAGTGGGCACAAATATAAAACAGGGGCTTACCATCTAGGGGGTTAGGTTAGTGAGTCTTCCTGGATTCCACAATATGATTATCAGTCTTGGATGCTTAGCTTTAGGCAAGTAAGCATTTGTTTGATCATTGGTCTTGAGGTTTGGGCACAGTGTGTCTGTCTCTCCTACAGTTGCAAGGTATCTTGTCTTCCATGTCGTCCTCTTTGAAGGCCTAACCCTGTCTGACTGCCTATAGTATTTCTACCTAATTAAGTTGCCTATAACATTCCCCCTTCTAAACAAATAACCCAAACTGCTCTGAGGTAATCATAGGAGATGACCGCACTGGCTTCTTCAGACTGAAAGGGGTTGCAGTTGTTGACTGACAGTTGGAGATACTCTCTAGAGGTTCTATCTAAATGCCCTCCATAGACATCAGCATTTTCATCTTAGGTAAGTAAATAGCTTTCAATCTGGAGGAGACAAAGCCAAAGCACCAGTTAAGTATGGATGGGCAAAATAATATCAATAGAATAATTTTGAATACAATCAAACATTTTTACCAAGAGCAGCTAGTAATGGCTTTCTATAAAGATAGTATCCATGAGGCCTCAGTGTCTCAATACCATTGATTTGTTGTCATATATATATATATATATATATATATATATATATATATATATATATATATATATATATATATATATTGTGTGTGTGTGTGTGTGTGTGTGTGTGTGTGTGTGTGTAACTGGGGATTCAACTTAGGCCCTTGCACTTGCCAGGGAAGCAGTTATTCCATTGAGCCATCTCCCTGGCCCTTGTTGTCTAATATTTTGAACATCTATTGAAACAATAACAGAAAGGTCAGGTATGCAAGCACATTAGTTTTTAGTTTCATCAGTATGCCCCTGTGTCACTGCTCTTAGAATGTTTGATGCCATCTGATGTTGGGGGATGGGCTGGTTCATTAATTTTACCTTTTCATTTAGAGAAAGAGACCAGCTATGGTGGCACTGAAAAACTAGTAAGTGTAGTTAGTTAAGGCCTTGATTTGTGTCACATAACATTTTCTTCACAAAGATCAAGTGGGTCCTAGAAAAAGAAATCTAAAAGTGATCTAGCACATTTATGCTGTTTTTTTTTTTTTCCATTTGCTTCTTTTTTGTTTTGTTTCTTTGTGCATTAGGGAAGGGTCTACAGGGTGTTCAAGGTTTCACTACTAGATTGGACTAGTAGTGATCCATCTGTTTACATCCTCCCAAGAGCTGGGATTACAGGTGTACACCACCTCGCCTAGTCTCAATTGTCTCTCAACATGCCCCAGGACTGGGGCCAGCATCGCAGGCCCAGGGATTGAATCCCCAGCCTCTGTGCCTGCTTGAAGGTGCTTTAATTCACTGAGCTATTTGACCATCCCTTAGCACATTTGTTATAGTTTTTATCATTATTTTCTCACCTGTCATACTATACTTACATTACTTAAAATCATTGACAGTAAAAAGGTATTAACCAGGTTTTTGTAAGTCTAATACTATTTTGTATAAAATTTTGTCTGAGCTTTTTCCATAAAATAAGGAAAGTTTACCTTATATTATTTCCGTCTTATTGAGACCTGTTTTGGGGTACAACGCATTCATTCTAGAGAATGTTCTGATAGCAAGTGAGAAGAATGTATATTTCATTGATGTTGGGTAGAAATTATAGAGTTGCTTTAAAAATAAGGTGAATTAGTTCTAATAATGTCTCCAGAACAGTTTCAGTGTAGGAGTTATGTTCTTTTCTAAATTAAAATATAATAGTCATACACAGGAGTAAATTCTATACACTATGCCTTATAGTAAGGCAGGCTTACAAAATTCAGGATTCAAATCTTCCAAGCTTTCAGACACAAAATATAGAGCCAGGATCTGTGTGTGTGTGTGTGTCTTGGCTCCTTCTTAAGTAGAGCACAGCTAGTTCACACACCATCTAGCTAAATGAAAACTGTTTACACTTCCTGTAAGTTGTTGCTCTTCTTGTCCCTCTGGCAGCCGATGTAAGAGAACAATATCCTGTTTTGCTTGGCCAAACTTCCTCAGCTGTAGAGCCCTGTCCTGAAAGTATCTGAGGAAATAAGTGGCAGACTACTCTCACAAAAACTGTATGGTGTCTGGTGAGAGTTCTGGTTATTGCTTCACAAGCTTCCATACACCTAGCATTTCTTCTGAAATATTCCTGCCCTTTTAGAGGGAACTGATAAGGTTCCCAGGGCCCAGGTGAGTGTTTTTTATCTATTGTGTTTTATTATCTCCAATTCTGAAGGATACTTGTAGGTTTTGGTGAAAACTAAAAAATTTAATTCTGTAAAATGGAAGTCACATTTGGCACTTTTCATATATTGTAACATGTTTGTATGTTCACATGTATACATATCTGAGGAACTGTTGAAACTGAGAAACTGGTGCATGAATATAACATATTATAACACCTTGGAATTAAGTATAGAGATCCTTCAAAATTAAACATAAGAGTCATGTACTCTTTGATCCAGCTATAGCACCTTAGTATATTCCTGGAGAAATAATGCCTGCCTACTGTAGTGACACATGAATTCCCATGTTTATCATGACACAATTCACCATAACCGAGCTGTGGAAACTACCTAGAAGGCCCAGCCCATAAACGGACGAATGGCCCACAGCATATAATGCACATATGCCATGGAATTCTATTCACCCATGAACAAAAACAAAACCAAGTCATTCGCAGGAAATGGATGAAATTAGAAAACAGCAGGTTAATAGTACAAAAAAGAATAAGCAGGCTCAGAAAATAAATACCACATTTGCTCTTATATGAGAAATCTTTTAAGGGATGAATTAACTAAAGTAGGTACGACTGAAAACTAGAAGGCAGACCTTCAGAAAAGAGATAAAAAAGGGAAGAAGAAACAATTTTCTTATTATCATACATTGTTATAAATATATATTTATATATAGCATGTATGTATAAATAGTATGTCTATAATCAATATATATATATATGAATGTATATAAATATATGTTGTATCAACATATAATTGCTGTCTAATTTTGATCATCAACAGAGACACACATTGTGGAAACCCTAGGAAATGACCCCTTTTAGACTTTACATATAAATTGAAGAATAGGTAGGAAGGGAGAGAGCAACAAAAGTTAAGTCAAAAAATAAGAGAAAGGTGCTGAAAGATAAATAAAGACATAGGTGAGAAAATAATGAATGTGAGGAAAGGATGGCACCACGGATTGGAGCTGAGAGAAAATAAGGAGCTGGTGGGCAGCTGCTGAAGGGAGAGCAACACGGTTGGACACCACCAAGAAACAACCTCTGAATGTGACCCATGCGGATTAACCACAGGAAATGTTTTATAAGCAATGGCAGAAAACTTACCCACATTGTTATAATCATACACAATTGTGTACCAAAGCCTGCCACTCCAAAAATCAAACAACAAAAACAAAGAAGAGGCACACTCACACCAAGGCACACAGCAAAAAGTCATAAAACCTGAATGCTCAGGAGCATCTGGAGTTCTCAGAGTGCTGTGGGCTCAGGCACCTGCTACGCACAGGTCAGTTTCCCAGGTCAGATTCTGCCCCAGGCACTGTCGTGTGCTTCTCCCCATTCAAGTCTCTCAGCTTCCTGTGACCAGTCATTACAGTTATGTCTCCCTTTCCCCTAGCTGTTCTCTGGCCTGAAACTTCAGTGTCCTCTGTAGTTAGGCAGAAGGACGGAGACCCACCTCTGTGTACCATTGCTGTGGTTTTCTCTGCACCCATTATTAATCTTTCGAAATATCACTCCTACTTTTGAATTTCAGCCACACCTAAAATTTTAGTGGTTTCTTGGTTCTGGTAGGAAATAGGACCCATGGTCCTTATCTGGATTGTTCTGTCCATCTGCAGTGACACCAAATCCAAATTGTTCAACTTTACTCAGAGTCTCTTCTTGGCTTTCAAGTTCAGGGGCTCTTAGGCCTTAGTCAAGAGAGCTCTTCTGTAGGGCTTCTGTTGTGCTTTGGTTGGGACCTGGGAGAGGCTCACACTGGCAGGGGAACTCAGTGCTAGTTGGGGCACAGTGGAAGAATGGCTGCCTCAATGTCCTTTCCCCACCCCTGGACCCACCTTATTACTGCCACTGCAAGCCCCTGCTCTTTTCAGTTTTGTACATCCTGGAAATGTCTGGTTCCGGATCCTTATTGCAGTGGTCATACACCATGCCCTTTGCCTCTCTGTCTTGTTTGTACTGCTTGGCTCTCTGAGTGGTTCTCTTTCTGGCACTTTTTTCCTTAGTGTCCTTAGTTGAGAAAGCCCTGTCTTATGAATAGCCCACTGACCAGACCCTATCTTCCAAGGAAAGTAGACTTAGGACAGGTGAGCCCTAGCAGGTTTTGCTAAGCTGAATACTACTTGATGACCTGACAGCCACCTTAGCACTTGCTTCTACTCTCATGGAGATTTGAGTTTTTCCCAGGAATGGACTGTTCTGAAGACTCAATCTGTAAACAGCAACATACTGTACTAGAGAAATGGTCGTGCTTCTTCCTCTAAATACTCATGTTACTAGATTTCATCTGATGGGATTCATCTTCAAGTTGCCACCTGAGGTTGGGGTTCTGTTTATCTCCCATCTGAGTACCTGAAAACCTTAATAAGAGATGCTCTTGCCTCTAGCTGCCCATGAAGACTCTCTACTTTATTTTTTTCTACCAAAGAAATATGCCCTAAAGTTCTTCATCTCCCTGTCATCAATCTCTTTCCATCTTCTCTCATTTACTAATAGCTATGAGTAGTTACCTAGATTTGCACTGAGTAGTTATTATGGCAATAGGAGGGAAATGCTGTCTTGTTTAGGAATTAAAGTTGGAAGTTTTAAACAGTCAAAGCTTTGGAAGATATTTGACTTTATTTGACATGAACTCCCTTCAATGCAAAATAATTGTGTAGTCTGTCTTTGTATTAGGGCTAGAACTTCATCAGCACTGTATAGTGAAGAAGACAGTTGTGCCTATTTTGAGTTTATCTTTGAAGTAGGAAAAGTAACACCGAAGAAAATGCTAACCGAATAGAATGAAATTATTCTGAAGACATAGTTTGCATCTCTCCATAAAATAGTCCTGGGAATATTAGAGATGAATCTTTTAAAAATCACAGATACTTCTCACTCTTATTATGACTTTGTAATTAAACCATCCTACTTACCACTGCACAAAGCTGATCTGTGATATGGATAATGTATATATCTTTGTGTTCAATAATCACATTTATTATCAGATAACACAAAATGTTGTTTGTGCCTTATATTTCAAAATGGCATATAAAGTACTCAGGAAAAGAATTCATCAGAAGTGTTGACAAGATTTTTAATCCCTTCTGTTTCCTTTGATATTTTTCTTAAATAGAATATGTAAGCAATGAAACCCATACGTAAAACATATCTGTTTATGTTTATTCTGCGTTTTATTGCACATTTGAAAATTAATAATTCAATGTTCTAATATTAGCTGTCATCTTAGCTGTGATAAAATTAATTATTCATCAAAATGATATCAAACAAATGGTGCCTTTTTTGTTCTACATGAAAAATAGCCTTTTCAGCTTTGAGAAAGTACACATGGTGAATTTATTTCTTTTATTTTGGATCAAACAATATTTAATCAGTTAGCCTATCATTTCAATGTCTCAATTTTAAATAAAGAAATCTGCATATATCATAGTTGGTGTTATAAAAACAGTTTCTCTTTTTATAAGAGATTGTTTCTATGCGGTAGAAGCAATGTCTTGGTGCACCACTCTTCTCTAGAAAGCCACCATATGAGAACCATGTTTTGGCAAAGTCAAATACAACACTGGGATGACTTTTCCTTGTTTCTGGCCAATGTGCTGTTCACCTCTTACAGTCCTGAGTTCACTGTTTGCATTAAGGAGGAGTCATCAATAGTCAGATCCTGGATATATTTTATGGGCAACAGTACATTTCAATGAGCCTGAATGAACATATTTTAAGTTAAAATAATATGATCTGAAAGTTCTTAAAACTTCAAAACGTGATCTTAGAGTAAGCTTTGAAGAGTAATTATACTTTTCTAAGGGAGTTTTTCTCCTTAATTTATAGTTATTGTTTTTGGGACTCCTGGTATCAAAGTGGTCATAAAGCAGTTTGCTTAGGTTTGACCCCACATTTTTTTCTTGGGGGTTTTAATGATACAGAACAGAAACATTACACATATGAAGGCTTGAGAGCTCATCTCCAATTCATTCTGATTTTGTTGGCCACATTTTTAAAATAGGAGATTTTGTTACATACCAAAGATATTCAAAGTCCTATTGTAAAATTATATGTTCTAAATCTCATAAATCTTACTGAGTCATGAGACAGCACACTCAACTGCAGTGAACATAAAAGGTTTTGTGCCCCTGCAGAGAAGGATGAAGTGCTGCAAGTTGCCTCCTCAATCTGTGCTCACCCCTCTTAGAACCATCGTTCCAGTTCTAACATCCAAACTGCTGTTGTGCCATGATGGGGTCTTGTTAGAGTCTAGAATCTCATCCAGTTTTAGAGATTCAGATTCACTGAGACTGTTGCAGAGGCCCAAGTGAACACCTAAAGGTGAAGAATTCCCAAAGAATTCAAACACTAGTGTCCCCCTCACTGGTGCATCCAATGTCGAACAGGTACTGCTGGAAACACATTTAGTACTAATTGGAAATGCATTAATTTTTTATCTATTTTTATTTATTTTCATTTTTAATTAATTTTATTTATTTTCCATTTTTCTATTTTATGAATAAAAACTTTCATAACTAATAGGGTAATAACAATAATTATTACACTGTAGCTACTCTCTTCAAAGTAGTTACCCAATAAGACATAAATTAAGAAGTTTCTTACAAAAAGGAAACAAAAAAACATAAACTTTCCTTTCAACAAATATGAACTATCAATAAAAATGAAATAAATTATTATGTAGTAAAATATATTAAAACAACAGAATAAATTTTTTTTGGAAAACAGCAAAATAAATAATTTGGAGAGTTACTTTAACTTTTTCCTATTTCTCATCTATCTCTTTTCTATTTTGTTCTATCAAAGTTTTAGTGTTTTTAATATAAGAAAAATCATGTACAATTGGAGCTTGTGTGTCTTATTTCACTTAACATTATGCTCTCCAATGTGTTCCATTTGTCTATGCATGCATCAAGTTTATCTTTCATTATAAAAGTGTAGTTATTATAAAACTACAGTGCCAATACTTCAAATCCTATTAGTGTGTGTTTATTTTACTTAAATAAAAGCATACTTCAAAGTTACTAGCATAACACTAAAGTAAAGCAGTGTTTTGTTTGCTTATGCTTTTCTGTTATTCTTTATTTGTTGATTGGCTTCTGACAGAGGTTTGCAGTATTCAGAGAAGGCTGTGTTCCTCCCACCTCAGCCTCACAAATGTTAGGGTTATAGGACTATTCAATGATGCCCACTTAAAATATAGATTATTTTTACTGAGTGTGAACCTATAAGAACTATTTTACCTTATATAGTGCATCAGTCATGCAAAAAAAACCTGATAAATCTATCAACTATATAAAAATAGAAAAGGATATATTAAAAGTTTGCAAACTTCTATCTTTTCATCCAGTTTTCACAAAGCAAGTTCATGCATTAACAACTAAGAGAAACTATCTTAAAATTTTTCACTCATGAATGTAATGTGCTTCATTACAATAACTAATTTAACACATTCTTATTTGAGGAAACTATTTCATTAAATTTTGAGTTCTCAGTACATGGAAGATGCTATGATTTCAATGGTCCCTCCAAAATCCATGTTGAAGCTTAATTGTCATTGCAGCAGAATTGAGAGGTGGAATTTTAAGAGGTGATTTGGCCATGAGAATTTTGCTGCTTTATTGAGTCAGTCCCATTATTATGTGAGTGCTTGTGCTATTTCTGGAGTGAGTCCAGATAAAAGGATAAGTGTATAGATCACTTCCTTCATTTTTTTTTTTTTGTTTGTTTTGGGATATTTGGCAGAACCAGGGATTGAACTCAGGCCCTTGCACTTCCCAGGGAAGTGCTTATTCCACTGAGCCATCTCCCCGCCCTGAGATCGTTTCCCTCTTGATGGGACAAAATATCTGACATCCACAATTTAGAGGTCATAGTTTCCAGTAGATTTAGCCTGAGGTCGAATGGGTCCAAGGCAGAAATGGCGTGGCAGGAGGGTCAAGTATAGTTGCTCACCTCATGGAAGCTAGGAAGCAGTCAGAAGAAGGAGGCAGAGGGGACAAGAATACCCCTTCATGTCATTACCCAAGGACTTACCTCACACCAGAACCCACATCTGCAGAGCACATTTTGCTAATGAGCTCATCAATGAACAGTTCCACTGGTCATTGTCAGTCCCCAGTGATACACTTACTCTGAAATAATTGAGTCTTTCAAGAAATGTTTAAGATCAAAATCATAACAGTAAACTTGGCCAGATTTCTTCTCTCTGAGTTAGTGTAACAGTCACACTTTTACCATTTTAGGATTCAACAGGAATCTTCTCACTAAGTGCCAATGACATGCTTTGGAATGTCTCAGCCTACAAAACTATGAACCATTTAAAATTTTTCATATTGATGCATTCGCCATATGTAGTAGCCTATAAAACAATGGAAAATGGGCTTAGACACGAAGTAATGCATTAGGTCTTATAATATCAATGCAAAAAAATAGTCTATTTTTTGAAGTCACATTTTACTATAAGAAGTAGAAAGATGAAACATTTATTTAGATAACAATATAGCTTCTAATGGAGTCATTTGCAATTTTCTATGGAAATATAAAAGATAGCCAACAGTAAGAGTTAAATCCTTTATTTTTTCCTTCTAAACAATGTAGTAGTAAAGTAACACTTCATAGAACTATACCTTTGTTTTATTTTATATTAATAATTTTTAAATATAATATAAAAATAATAAAAAGAAAAGAAATGATAGAAAATTTCACTAAACAAAACTATTTTCCCCAATTGTGCAGAGTTTCTTCCTACTCTGTTTTAGTGATTTATTTTGATTAACAGAAACTTTTCAAAAAGATGAAATCCTAATTTTTTTTTTTTTAATCTCCACACTGATTTCCATAATGGTTGCACCAGTCTACATTCCGACCAGCAGTGGAAAAGGGTTCTTTTTTCCCCACAGCATCTCCAACATTTGTTGTTGGTTGATTTCTTTATGATAGTGATTCTTTCTGGGGTGAGATGATATCTCAGTATTGTTTTAATTTGCATTTCACAGATGGCTAGTGATGTGGAACATTTTTTCATGTTTGTTTAGTCGCTTCTTTAATGTCATCCTCTGGGAAGTATTTGTGCATCTCGGATGCCCACTGGAAATCCCATTCAAACCAGCTATCCCCATAGTGGGAATTATCCTGGAGGATGTGAAAACATCATATCATAGTGATATATGTGTATCTATGTCTATAGCAGCACAATTTGTGATAGCCAAATCTTGGAAATAACCAAGATGTCCATCACCTAAGAAATGGTTGAAAAATATGTGATATTTTTATACAATGCAGTATTACTCAGCTATAAAGAATGATAAACTCAAAGCCTTCATATTTAAGTGGATGCTGCTTGAACATACACTCATAAGTGAAATAAAACAGACCCATGTGTGTAAATATCATATCGTCTCCCTAGTATAAGAACTCAAAAGAAGAATTACAAATAGAAAGGCATAATACAATTAAAAGGAAAGCAAGAACTTGAAGACTAGACAATGAGGAGAGACCAAGGTAAAGAGCTAGGAAACATGACAGAGGCAAAGCCATACATTTATATGTACAAGATGGGTAAGGCATTGATCCTGACAATCTTCAGAAGATTTTTGAATTTAGCAGTTAATTGGAAGGAATTTCACCCTAACTGTATACACTGTTACCTGTTAACTAAGCAACGGCACTGAAGATGACAATTTGTAATAGTAGGTTCATGCTTGGAGTGCCTGTCATTCTGGTCTTCTGAATACATGCTGCTTGTCATGACACTCTAGTTACTGCCATGCTGTCTCTTGAGTAGATGTTTGTTTAAAATAGAGTGGGATGGTGAATGAACGCTGGAGACAGGAAAAGGAGTGTTGCATGACTGTCCTGCTACAATGCAGTATATGGTTAGATTTCTAACCTTATGTGTAAACATATATAATAGTTTATTCCTATTTTTAAAATATATTTAAATTTTTAAAAATTTTTTACGTTGTATTTTGTAGGGACTTAAAGTTTAACATCAATACCTGAGGAAAAATACTTGTCCCATGTTAGGACTAAGTTGCTTGATATTCAGACAGATCATGAAGTTAAGCTCAACGACCTAGGTTGTATGGTAATAATAAACTTCTCTTCTGGAGTTTAACAACCTAAGTTTGCAGAACAAAAATTAGAGAAAAAGGAAGGCTACAAGGACAGCCAAAATTTTAAGCCTAGCCTTTCAAGGTCAATTCAGACTCAGGACATAAGAGAACCTGTTCTGTAATATCATGCAACTCAGTTGTTTCCCCAGTTTTCTGATCAAGGAGATTGTAGGGCCAAAAGGAAAGTGATCAATGATGTATAGTGTACCTAAGGAGAGTCACAGGGAGAGAAAATACAGACTTTCACAGAGAGCAAATTGGTCAAGCAATGGCCGTGACTCATCTACATGGCTGACACAGATAAAGGATCTACAAGTGCTGTACAAGGTCTCAGAATAAGTCCTAAGGGGATTTGACTTACCTTAATCAGATACAAAAGCTACAATTCTTGTTAGATAGGTCTTGATTTACTTTGGTCTTAAACGCCCAGCAGAAAAGTATTAAAATGAAGTATAAGAAGTAAAGCCACATTATTATAGTGAGCTGTAAAAGATTCAAGTCAACAACTGACATTGCCAAGCATATGAAAAAGCCAGTAATAATATGGATTACTGGACTATTTTGGAATATTTTGCCAAATTCACACACCTACAATATTTAAATGACAAAACTAAACAAAAAAGGGGATATAAATGAATAACCATTTTGTATCTGTATATTCAAAATAGTCAAGATAGATATACAGCTACATTTGCTTAATTCAATGAAAAGAGAGATCTGCTGTAATAGTGTTTGTAAATAAAATATGATGTCTGCATCTTGTACAACAAATAACCACTAAGAAAGCAATATGCAATGTACTAATTATTAAATCTGTCCTACTAATTTGATTTGAAATGGTCTCATTGCTATTTGTTCTTCAATAAAATTATAGAAGAAAAAAATAAATAAATCAGTATTTCCATGGCCAAAAAGAAAAAGATGACATCCCAGTTTTTAATTCCTTGTATTTCCCATGCAGTTTGACTTTTGTTCATGAGCTCTCTATCTACCCCTATATCTTCAAGATTTCTACCTAATTTCTCTTCCATTAGTTTTAGTGTTTTTGTATTAATATTTCAATCTTTGATCCATTTTGACTATAGTTAGTACATGGTGAAAACATGGGTCTAATTTGCGTCTTTGTAGAGAGCTAGTTTTTCCAGCACCATTTGCTAAAGAGGCTATCTTTCTTCCCATTGGCATGTTTGGCTCCTTTTCAAAGATAAGGTGGCTGAGTGTGTATATAGTTGTATCTGAATATTCTAAACTCTTCCTCTGATACTCAGGTCTATTGAGATGATGTATCATTGCCTTGAGTTCTGGGCTTATGGGTATGTGACACCGTTCCTGATTCTTCAATTGAAATTTTTACCAATATTTTAGTAAATAGTCAACAATTTTTAAAAGAACTTTCTATGTGAAAACCACTATGCTTGGAAATGAAGGTTACTGAAAGATCATGTAAGTCATGTTTGCTGCATTCAAAAAGTGCACTATCATGGTATATTTTATGAACAATATGAAGTTCTATGAGTATAAAAATGGTAATATGATATAAGATTTCAGGCAAAAACAAGTTTCCATTTGGCAATATTATTACAGGTCATAGTTTTTCTTCACTTTCCCAAACAAAATCTTCACCTTCCTGAACAAAACAGTTAAAATTTGTCTGTGATAATTTTGTAACCAACATATTAATTTTAGAAATTCTTTCCTGAGAATAATGTGATCTCCTCCTATCTTCTCTGTTCTCCTAGATTTGCTCTATTACAGCAACACAATCTCTAATATAGGTCTATTCCTCATTCTGTAATATAACTTATTTTACACCCCGAGAGCTTCTCTCTCATGAGCACATCTCATGTTCCTGTACCTAGTACACACATCTTGCATGCCAATGTTTGCTTTACTATATGATGCTTTCTAAAATACTCTTCAGTATTTGGTATTCCCTGTTAGCTCCCGGTAGGTAAGGCAAGGAATTGGATGACAGACACCATTTGTTTTTCTTACATTTTTCTGTACTTTTAGAGAAGAAATGTTGAGCAACATTCTATTTTCTAGAACTAATATCATATAAAGTATTGAGAATTCATAGAAATATATCTCCAGAAACATTTTTTCATTAATTACATCTTTGTGTGTCTACAGTATATTAGATACATTGGTACATACGTGAGCTCTAAAGATGAATAAAATATGAACAATCTAAGCCAAATATAGATCACTCTTTGGTGATAGTATTTAATTGCCAGAAGGTTAAAAATTGAGCAAAATTCCAATTCATCATCAAATATCCTTTCATATGCTTTTTCCCTCTCTTCTGTAACAGATAAATAAAAGTTAAAATGAGGAAAGAAATTTAATAACCTTTAGCACAATGCTTAAATATCATTCATTTTATCAGAACAGAAATACTGAATATGTATACTACACAATCTAAGTTCTCAGTAGTACTAGGTAGAATTGTTCTTTATATTCTTAAGGCCATACTATCTGACAATAGTTGAAACTGACAAGTTTAACTTGCTAAGATAATTTCAAAGATACATTCTTTTTGATCAGATGTTTCCTTTTTTCTTCCAGCCATGCAAATATATTGAGCTTTACTTTTTGTTAGTATCAAAATCTATTGATTTGCAAGATAAATATTGACCTGCACTTGCCTTCACCTCAGTTTATATCAACTTCTTAAGTCAATAAATCTAGAAACTGATCTGACAGCAGTCAATATTAGTTTAAAATTCCTAAAATAGTAGTCTTGCTAAAGGTAATAACTCAGTGTTTTATAGTTTCTGTCCCAAATAATTGAAAAGGCAATGTAATTTAACAATTTTCCAGTGAAAACTATTTCTGTATCACTTAATTCCAAATACAAAGATCCTACTCATGCCAAAGAACATCTCTAATGCCTATAGATCAGGTACTTGCTGACCCATAGTATTTCAAATACTTTATTGGACTTTCTTGGAAATTGAACACAAATATCCTGCTTTGATTCTAATTATAGTTAAGCTGTGTAATTATTCTCCAAATGACTGATGCTTTCTGTTGGTTTCACTTCTCCCTGGACTGAATTTTACCTGAAGGTGTAATAAATAGTGTCAATAGCCACACTGGAGTTTGGAAGTTGAAAGCAATAGTACATTTGTTACTTCATTTGTCAGCTTGTTTTTATCTTTTCCAAGTCTAGCAGATTTAAAACCACAGGTCAAGATTTGCATATATTTATACTATGCATAAAAGAGAAAAGCTTAGAGGGCCTGATTATAATAAATTTAATGTGCTATGCAATTTATTACTTTTTTAAGGCCACCACACTCATCTTTTACAGTGTTGCCATGTGCTTTGGGGGATGGATGACATACTCATACTTCACAATTATATAATAAAATCTACAAACTGCATAAAAGTATTTTCATGTAATTAAAAATAAATAGTGTCTGATAATAACAAATATTCTGTTCTTTTCTGAAAAAATGGGTTCTAATGTTACTATGCACTTAGTCAGATAATCATATAGAGTTTAATGTAAATGTCAAGGGAATGGAAGATGAGTTCCATGCAAAAAATATACTCCAGGTCTTTGATGCACCAGTTAAAAGTTTTTCACCATAGGGCATTTCAACATTGTAATGTGAAAGACAAATTATGAAGAGCTTCATCTTTTACTGGATGACCATTATATACCCATAGACAAATCATGCAAACTGGCCAAATCCACAAGGCCAACCCTGACATATGAGAAAATACTTATAGCTCATTTAATATCATAATAGAAAATGTAGTGGGTCCAAAACTCATAAACTTTCCAATACATACTCAAGATTTGGAAGCAAATATCACATCTTGTTCAAATCTGCACCTAGATTATACATTTGCATACATAGTATGCTTTATATGTGTGGCTCTCAAATTCTTAAGCTACCCATACACACCTATGCTAATGACCTTTGCTCTTCCGTAATTCTCATCAGTATGAATCAATCAAACATTAACTCTAGATCTGAAATAAACTTAGCACTATAGCTAATTATGTGTTTTAATTGTGAATGAGAAGTTTTATGACACAATACGATGAGAGGCCAAGTCATGAAGAAAAATCTATGTAAATATGAAAATTATGAGGTTAGACTTATTCTTTTATTTATTAAATTTTAATCCCATTGTTTTTACAATGTGTAATTTCTTTTTAATCTTCTGTATTTCTTATCATCTATTCTATCACCATGGTTCTGTTTATACTCAATTTAGCATATAATCAGTATTAATCATGGTATTTACTTGAAAATTAAATTATTAAGAAAATAATTTAGGGATTATTAAAATTAAATTTATATTGCTTATAGAACCAATAAATTCTGATAGAAATATTCCATGGCATTTTATTTACTTTTCATAAAAATAATTCATGTTGAAAAGAATAAAAAGTGCTCAAGGGAATACCTCATCTAATCACTGTATTCAGCTCCCTCCCCACTCACACACCTAAGAACCTAAAAATGGTTAGAGACAGTTATTTCCAGAGTATTGGCACTTAAAATTAAATAAAAGGAATCCTCCTCTTAACATAAAATTCTTTATATTTTTTATACTTAGTTTTGTTTAACAGAGAAGGCTGCTTACAGTATCTCTCATTTGTGTAAGTGAAAAATAACTATGTTTTTATTACTTAAAATATTACAAAAAGGGACAATATGCTAAAAATATGCAGTGAACAAATATCATCTGTACAGACTGGAAGAGAACCTTCATAAATTAACCTTATTAGTGCATTACTGTAAGCGAATGCCAAAAAAGCTCCTAATTTGCATTAAGATAGATTTTTCAGGTTGGCTGCATGATTTAATTAAAGAAAAGATTAAGAATCATTAAACAAGCTGCTCTACCTTGCAATAACAGAATTCATATCTGATTCAGGTTAACGAAAACACAGATGGTGATTCAGTAACTGTTGAGTTGCTGTAACAGAATGAAAATGATCCCATTAGTTCTCTGGAAATGTGAGGGAATTTGGAAATTAGTATGCAGATACATTGTATGGTGCTAGACAGCTTGGTCTGCTCGGATCATCGCTGATTATACTTTGTTTGGGTTGGCAACACTGAACTTAATAAATGAAAAAATGCTCCAGTATACCACAGTTGGAAACTGTTCAAGGTTGAAATAGGTGTGCAGGCTTTCAAAAGGAGAGAGTTAAGTAAACAAATGTCAATCAATTCAGAGCTGGCAACTTTTTTCTCTCTTTAAAGAATATGTCTGTTCTTAAGAAGCAAGTGTCATAAAAATGGAAACCCTTACTGGATACATATGTCTTTGTGGTATTTGTTATTAAAAAAAGTATTATAATGCATTGTATCAGTTTGATGGAGATGTGTAAGCATTTTAATAGTTTTTCTAACAGAAATAGAGAAATTCAGTCACTATGAGGATTATTATATTTTTCACAAAAGAAATCAATACAATTCTGATGGAAAATGTCATGACAGGATAAAAACGTGTAAGTATTATGGCTATTGAAAGTTACAGGTAATAAGGACCACAGAGTAATCCTCAAGGAGAATTCTGGGAAAGAATGACTTAAAAGTAGCATAATCAATCCTGGAAGCTGACAGAAATCGCCCTTGCATCAAGCGCCTGACCACAGGAGCAGCCTCTGTCTTTCATTGTGTAGTTTGTGCCATCATTGGTGGGCATCGTGTCTGAAACTTTAAAATGAGTTACAGGAAAAGTATGAAAAACCACAGATGAAATGAGGTGCTCAAGCACAACCAGCAAAGGATCCTGTTCAGGTGACTTAACAGTCAGCAGACTCAAGTGTTCCTGAAAGTCCCTCTTTGCTGTCTGATTTTCTAGCAACCTACTAACAAGGCCAAAATGTTGATCATGGGACATGTTCAGGGGGTTACACTAGAAATAAAGCTTAAACATTCCAGATTAAAATGTTCCCTATTCATTGTGTGTTGCAGTTGTTTCAGAATGTATTGTACCATGACTTTATCCTACACAGATAAAGCCTTAGAGCTTAAAATACCTTATAGCCTAAAAACATTCATTGCCACCATTTAGTCTTGGATAGCACAATAACACTAATACCTTGGAAAATATAACCCCCTCTTTAAAAAGGCCCTGAGATGGCTACTTTTTCTCTACTACTGTTTATTTCATTAAAATGTAAAGGAGATTTTTGCCACTGTTTTGCCTTAAAATCTATATATTATTAATACTTATACTCAATCACACATTCAGCACCTGAACATATTTTAAATTACACATGTTGTTTTAAAAATAAGTATCACTTACAAATAGCACTTACATAAGCTGTTATAACAGGCCCCTTTATTATTCTAGAACCAGTTCTCTAAGAAGAGAAGAAATTAGAAACTACAAAATAGTTTCCAAACAATTCAGGATGCCCATTACACACCTATAATTATAAAGACCTTGGTACACCTCCTTTCCTTTTAGCCACAATTTTATCTCATCCGGATTTAAAATCATTTTTGTTTTATATGAAAATCTTTAGTTCTAAAAGCCTTGTGTCAAAAAGACACTGAGGACATAAAACTTACATGTGATATAAGGTACTATTTAAGTTGAGGTTGCTTAAGACTAAAACTACTCAGGGTCAACCAGATAGCTCAGTAGATTAAAGGACCTCCTTAGGCAGATGCAGGGATCAGGATTTGATCCCCAGCCTGCTGTGTTGACCCCACCCACAGTACACACTGAGAGTGGGATTGAGACTGGGAATGGTGGCACTCACCTGTAATCCCAGTGCTTGTGAGGCTGCAAACAGGAGAATCACTTTGAGTCCAATCTGTGTAGTGAGACCCTTTAGGCCCAATATTAAATACAAAAGAAAAAGACTGAAACCACTCAAGTTATTTGTCACTTTAATGTTTTAATTGACCCATAAAAACAAATAAATATATGTGGAAGATTAATGATAGTATTCTATTATTTTTGGAAACTTTGTCATAGTTTTATTTATTACAAAAAGTTAATTCTTGGCATATGACTTATTTACTCCACAAACTAAAATATTTGCTCACATTTTTAAGTGAGTAACTCTATAACATAGACAAGCAGCAGGTACAAATTTTGTGCTATTTTATTTTAATAGGTCACTAACTTTAAAGTATAATTTAAATAATTTATTTAAATATATTTAAATTTCAGTGAAAACCAAAGAAAGCTTAGTTTTGCCTTTAGTCAATCTGCATTTACTTCTTATCTAATCTTACACAATGACCTGCTATGCTTCATATGGTACATTAACACATATCACAAGGTTCACATTCTTTTTCTATATGCTGCTGTTACTTTTAATTCATATACTCTGAATTTGGATTTGGAATTACCAAAGTGGGCATAGGTAAGCAGGATTCGAACACAGTGCCTATATTGCCATTATTTTCCCCTTTTAGTAGCCATTAATCCTATCCTTGGCAAGTGTTGAAATTCTTACTTTACTAAACTGAAAAAGCCATTTAATGCTAAATATTGTAGGAAAGACACAGTTCTATATTGAATTTCTACTATACCAAAATGAGTTCAACTTGTTGACAAGTTAATTTGAAAACATGTTCTTTAAATTGTTTCTTAAATGCATATTTACTTAAGTGTACACTGTACCCTTAAGCAGTTTATCACTTTGCTCCTGAGATGGGGATAAGTATCTCTGCTACAAGCCACAGAATCAAAGAAAATCAAATTGTGTATAGGAAATGGTCTTAGTGCATTTATTTCATTTTTTTTTAATTTTTCAGTCTTTTTTTTCAAAGAGAATACAAACTAGAATTAAAACAGAAAGTGATACAGAATTTCACCTAACGAAGTGCTATGGGGCTGCCCAACTAACTCAGCATGTTGAAACACATGCTTAGGCAGATGCAGGGGCCAGGAATTTGGTCCAGGGCCTGCTGTGACGGCCCCACCCCAGGGTGTGCTGAAATGGCAATTGAGACTGGTCATGGTGGTGCGCACCTATAATTCCAGCTCTTGGAAGGCTGTACACAGGCAGATCACTGTGAGTTCCATCTAGTAGTGAGAACTTGAACACCCCGTAAACCCCTCACTAAAAAAAAAAAATACAATAAATAAAACACACACACACACACAAAACAAAGTAATGCAAATTTCATAGAATTTCCTGTAATGCATAATGTTGTCTACCAGCCAGTTATTCATGTATATTATAAGATATATGTATGTAAAATTAGAAGAAGAAAGAAATGTAAAAGAAATTAAGAGAAAAAGTACACGAAACAAATTAAGTATTATCTGCTTCTTTCCATAGACCAGCAGAAATGCAGAGTATAATTGTCCAAACCATCTTGCTTACATATCTAGATAAATCTCTTTCCCCTATTCCCTCTCCTGTTCTTCTCAACTCAGTAACTCTCTCCTTTGGAATAAGTTGATTCTCTTTTCCCAGTTTCTATTTGTACTCTTCAGATTCCATTTTTCTCTTTCAGGTTCTGCCGCCAGAGACATTATGTTTATACGTGCAGTCTGATTTATTTGACTTAGGAATATGTTCTCTGGTTTCATCCATTTACCAATAAAAGCCTCAAATTTATCCTGTTTTATAGATGAATAATACTTCATTGTGCAAAAATAACACATCTTTACCCATTCTTCCATTGATGGGCCTCTGGGTTGTTTCCAGGATTTAGCTATGAGAAATTCTGCTACTATAAACATGGGTGGGTGCACAGTTTACTTATTTCACAATCAATATGTTAAGGAATATATCTATCATACATCTTTCTGAATAATTATTCATATAGAACAGTGGCAAAAAGTTCTTTATTCCAAATTCCTGGAAGAAAGCCAAGATTATTCACAGGAAAAAAAAGATGCTTAGCTACAAGTACTCAAAAACTGAATGAATCTGTGTTATGGCTTCTAATTAGATGTCTCTGTAAAGCTTCATGCAGTGATATGTGGAGCTTCTTAGAGGTGGCAGAAGCTAAGGTGTATGAACATAGATTTAGACTATGTCCATTGATTGATACATTGTAGCTTTGGTTGTGGATAACTGGGAGCCTCATCCTGAGTATACATGGTACCACCCAAAAGGCTTATGCTCTGGATACAATAAAAGAAAAGAGAGGCTTGCTGCTCCTACTACTTTCTGATTACCTGGTGATAGACTGTTGTTCCTCTGTGATGCCCTCGGGCTGTGCCACACTGCCTTGGAGCCAGTTTGCTACAGATTAAAACCTCTACACACTGTGCAATGAAATAAACTTTTTCCTTCTTTAACTTTTGGGAATTGGGAATTGTGTCTCAGCAATGAGGAAGTAACTAAGACAATCCACTTACTCGCTCATAAAAATATTTGTCTAGCTCTGTCCAGTGTAGATTCATTCATTCTTATTTTCTGTGGGGCATAGAACACACTCCAGTATAGTAGTAGATGGAAGAAAATATGCTCAAAAAATTATAGGAAATCAATTAGACAGATGCGAGCAGAGGAAGGCAGTAACGAATGAAAGAAATCAAGATGAAGGCAAAACTTAAAAAGTAAATAACCTGAAACACTAAATGAAGAAGGAAGAGAAAAAAATGTGATAAAAGACAGACAAATTCTAATGATTGTACAACACTGAAGTGTCATGATCTGAGAGTTGTTTATTATCTTTGACATCAAACAACACCCTCTCTCTTTCCTCTGTATTCTCATGAATGTACAGTGGAATATAAACACTCCTTCACTCAAGAAATTTCTTCTCAAGAAATCCCATAGCCACTATCTAAGCTTGGTACAGATATGGCTGCGGAACTGCATGAGAGTCAAAATTTCCATTGCATACTACTTTATATGACTTTCTGCACATTTGTTGATTAATAGCATATGGATGCTTTAATCTCCTATAAAACAAAGAATATCACAAAATACATGGGGCAATTCTTTAGTGGAAAGAAGACTTGTAGTCTCTCTCCTACTGTTATCCTGATTGCTTTGCTATACATGCTAATGGGTTTGTATAAATAATCAAAATGATAAAACATGAATGAGGCAAAGCTGAAAGACAGAATGAAATAAATAAAATTTACCGTAATTGTATCTAAACATTCTATTGTGTGAAATAATTAAATACAGAAAAATTATTCAACACATATTAGTTGTCATTACAGTTGTTCTTATTTGTAAAATATGTAGATGGATAGGACAATTTTCACATTCATTATTATATATATTAAAATTCAAATTTTAAGATATTGGAAACCTTTTTCTCCTCTATGAGAAGGCCAGCCTTCTGCATTGTTCCCCAAGATGCAACAGAGTCATCTAAATGTTGTAAAATGATCATATTCTCCCTAAATGAAATATTTATACTCTACATATTTGTATCATCGCATTACAAATATTGTCAATGAAAATAAAATTGATGAATCTAGAAAAATCTTGCTAATACATATTTTTTGTATCAGAGAAAAAAACTGTAATATTATAGGAAGCTCTTTTAAATCCTAAATACAGCCAAAGGAATTATCACATTTTCAGGGACAATTCGGTTAGTAAACAAAAACATGTCCATATGCTTTAAAGATTTATACAGAATTTGGGCAAAAAAGTAATTGTATTTTCATGTGAGACAACTCCTGGTATAAGGTATTTTTAAAAATAGACAATTTTTCCTACCACAGTTTTCAGTATGTTGTACAAATTGATAAATTCCAAAAGACAGGAGGAGGTTAAGCAAGGCAGATGTCATTCACATGCTTCAATTGCAAATGCTTGTCCCATTGTGGGGATTAAGAGTGTATTCATTGAAGAAACTACCAGCAGGTATTGAAATTATTATATGGATCAGATATCAAAAGATTATAATTTTTCTCATTATAAGGAAACTAAATCAATAAATCAACAAAAGAAAAACTTAAGTCATTTTTTTCATATTGACTTGTTCTAAGAACCACAGCATATACTTTATAAACTGAAATTTTTAAGTGATATTTAAACTCCAATATGATCTAGAAAATCCCGATCATTTCTTAGAGACACAGACAAGTTTTTCAAAAAATTATATCCATAAAATTAATGGATTAAGTATATTTTATTATCAAGCTAACAATCAGTTTAGTAACTAGGATGAAAACAATATCTTCAGTAATATTGTCAGAGCAGGATATTAAAACAGCAACATGATGAAAGGTACATGGGTAAATTAATATCAAACACCATATTAAATGTGAGATACATATATTCCCAGAAAACTTTTATGGTGTATATCTAAGACCTAGTCATCTGATTGATGAAAAAAAATCACATTAGCCTTGGAATTTAAAATAAAATCAAAATTCAAAAGGAAAAATAATTTCTTTTTTTAATTCTACAGAAAAAGCAAACCAGAAATCCTTAACAATTTATAGGAGAAGAATAATAGTTAATACATTGCATCTTGTTACCCTTACTCAGAGTACATGATGGGGCATTAAAAATTCTCCAATTGATATTAGGACAAGTCTTCCTTTTCAATGAATAGGTAGATGGTAGATCTTCTAGTAATATAACCAAGTTGCATTCTTTTTTTCCTTCCTTCCTTCCTTCCTTCCTTCCTTCCTTCCTTCCTTCCTTCCTTCCTTCCTTCCTTCCTTCCGTCCTTCCTTCTTTCCTTTCTTTTTCTTTCTTTTCCCTTTCTTCCATCCTGGTTCCTTTATTTCATGATAATTTTTTAAACCTACTCCTGATCTCCTGTTATGTGTGTGAAGGAAGTTGCATTTCACCCAA